>JAVQIZ010053897.1:0-59320 GCA_036023535.2 Galaxias brevipinnis
ACACAACCCTGCACAATTGTACATACAGGAATATATTTTTAAAGCAACACAAAGCCAAACAGCACTGGTCAAATGTCTGCTATGCCAAAATACATTCGAGGTATAAGAAACATTGCAGAATTATATAAAATTAGTTTCACCATTAATTTAAGGCATTTGCTGGCTATCTGTGTTGTTGATCAAAAATTGTTTGACTTATACCCAAGATCAGATTGAACTCCTACCGGTTACTGTGAGTCACCATTTAACGCTTCAAGGAAACAAAATAAAAACAAATCTGGGAAGTTTGTGCTGGGAAATGTGGCAGTCCCTTCCTGTGACATTGAGCAGAGGGACTTTTCACATAAAAACTCCTAAACCCATACATTCACACAAATGCATTAATTTATGCACATGCATACACTTTCAAATTTTTACAAAACAACACACATGATATTACATAAGTGTTAAAGGACTTTGGTTGGGACCACCCAAATGATTTACTATTAGCATCTGACAAAACATTCTAATCAAATTTAGTTGTATTTCACATTTCAAACACAAAAGCTATTCAACGTGCTTTGGACAAGGCAATACAAGAAAGAAATAAAAGTCCAAGACAGAAATATAAAAAAAGAATGGTAATGTAATAAGATGCAATTGCTGCGAAGGAAAAATTCTGCCAAATAAAATTGAGAATATATAATAAAGAACGTATACGTTTAAGTATTCAGGCTTGGAACAAGTCTGGAAGTTGGTTCCAGCTATTTGTTGCAAAGTAGCTAAACGCAGCTTTATATTTTTTGTTTCACTGTAACTCTGGCATGTCAGTAATGTATTTTGACCCTAAGTTATTCAGTGGCTTGTAGGTGAGCAACAGTATTTTAAAATCCATTATCTGACACACAGTGACCCAATGCAGTGATCTGAGAATTGGTGTAATGTGTTCATATTTTTTTGGTCTAACGGCTGCTGTCGTCAAAAAAAAAAATTTTTTAGGAAGACCTGAAAGAAAACCATTGGAATGTGGAGCCTAATGGCATAGAGGCCAGCACTGAGATGATGAGATGATCTGAAGTCAATTAAAAGAAATCTACCTCCCGGTGACACAAGTAAAAGGAGATCATCTTGGTCCACCTGGATTATAGAGGACAGTTCTGTGGTTCTGTTGTTTCTGATGCAGGGGTAAACCAACATAGTGAGATTTGTACTGCAGTATAGTGGCGTTTACATGCCACAAAAACAATAAAACCACCTAAGGCTGATATGCAGGCTTTTGTGAGATGCAGAAACAAACTCAATCTGGGTTCATGAGGATACCATTGTTGTAGTTTTTGTTTTTGCTCCACGTGATGTTAAAATGATGAATAGGCTGACCTAATACTTTTCTTTTGTCTGGTGCTTTCCCTTTAACAAATATATCTACTTGTCATCTTTAACATGTGTCTTATGTGTAATAATTGTATTAAATCAACATAAATCATATTTTCAAACCAGCACAAAAAATGTTTTACAGACAGAGAGCGACAATCTGTTGTTTTCTTTTATTACACATAGCAGCGTGGTTCCAGGAGAGGTAACACACATCACAGGAATACTCACATGTCGCCTGGCTTTAGGTCTTCTTTCAATAATGACAATTGTAATGACATTTGACATCATTAGAAGGACATATGTGTGTCCATAACTCCATATCTAAACCGCATACAGTGTACGTTATGCATTACTTCCATAACAATAATACATTTTAAAAAATAAATACAATTTATTTTGTTAACTGTTCTGTCCAAAGGAAAGTGTCATAGGCAGTGTGACTCAAACTATTAAAGTAGAAGATGCACAAGTCCCCAATGACAGATCAGAATGGACATGTCGTTTTCATGATGCCTTAAAATCTACTGTACACATAAACTTACAAGTAAGATGTGATTCCTTGAGATCAGTGTACTGTGAATATGTTTGTGTGGGTATACAAATGTTGAAAATGTGAGAGAGAGCAAGAGAGAGAGAGAGAGAGAGGCATTATATTCACAGAAAGTGACGCTTCATCCTCTCTTTACACCCATCACCAACAACCTCTCAATAAAGAAAAGTCGAGTTTTTCAAGGATAGCTGATCCTTAGCTTCCGGAGAGCGCCCACCTTGCACAATAAATGAATTTTCCTCTATCCTTCCCTTACTCCACAATCAATAAAAGCTCAGCTGGCCTTCAGAGATATGACATCATGCTCATGAATGCACTTCACGTCCCCATAGCCGGGATCCCCCAGGCGTCTGAGGACCTGAACTCTGGTACTTGGGGGCACAGACTCTCATCAAATGTTCCTTTGTGATGTGATGGCGGTTATGCAGTCCTTGTCCTGACCTGCTTTTGTAAGCATGGACATCGCTTTTACAGGTAACTTGCCCCAATCACTGCCAATCATCCAGAAACTTGGTGTGGTTCCAAATTTATTTATTTTTTTACAATTCTGTAGCTGTCCTGTTGTTTGCAGTAAAGCGTTATAAATTTAAAAAGCTGGAATACAGTATACTTTTTTTTTATTATTTTGAACAATGTTTTCAGAAATCAAGAGGCTAAAAATAGTAATTATGAAAAAATCTATTTACAGATTAACAAGCTTCCCTCTTTTTTAAATAAATTAATAAAAAATAAATTTTTAATCTCCTTCAGTTTAACATTTGCAGACGCATAAGCCACCTTATATTTCTTTGTAGTCTCTGATGTATTGTTTGTGCGATCTTAGTATAGTTAAACATAAACAAATGTACATTTTGTATCTTTATTTATTTCATCCTTATGTTTCTTAATCACTATAAAAAAAGCACCTCATACTTTCTTGTCATATTGTGGACATTGTATCACCGTCCAGCTTCCTTTAGCCTTTTTCCCTTTATCTTTTTAGTTTATTCAAGGATTTCTCACAAACGATTTAACTGGATTTTGTATTGCCAATGCTGTTTTCAGTTGTCAAGCACATGAACACATTTTCTATAATAACAAGTTATTTGACATGGCTTCTGAATAACATGTTTTTAGACTGCAAACTAATGTTTGGTTTTCAAGGACTGATTAATGAAAAAAACAAAACATTTATGAGAAGCTTTAATTATTTGGTTATTCCCCACAATCAGCCTCCTTTTCCTCTGTCCTATCTACCACCCCTGCTCAATTTGACCCTAACCATCTATTTTCTACAGCTCTCTTTCTTGCTCTCGCTCGCTCGCTCGCTCTCTCTCTCGGTCCTCTTTTTTGTAGCCTTGTGATTGGCTGGGAAGGTTGATGATGAGTCCAACGGCTGCTGTATAAATTCTCACTGCTGTCTCACAGTAGGCACACTTTGCTATTCCTGTTCTGCCTGCTCACATTAAAAAACGGATGTACCAACGCACCTACGCACTTACCTACTATTGTATTATTATTCTGCAACGACACCATGTGCAAAGGAATATCGTCTCTGTCCAACACCTGCCTGGAACGGTATGTACATGTAAATGCTGAAACATTCTTTAAAATGTGTTTCTAAGGGGGATCTAAATGATGCTGGTTAAACGCCGCTGGTGTGCTTGAGATTATTGCAATCAGCATGTTTCATGAAATGTCCTGTTCACAGACTACAGGACCTATGCTGTTTTTGTCTAAACTATCACGTCTTCTATTTTGTGTAGGGCTAAGGATCTGAAAGCAAGGCTGGTAACCTTCCTGCAAAAACCTGACTGGAGTTTTGCCAGCTGGAAAGTAGGCAAGAATGGGTAAGAACAAATTACAAGGAGAACATGTTTAGAACAAAATAAAAACTATATATATATATATATATATTTATTAACTATGAAGTCCTTATCTATTGCTCTTCTTACTTGATTGGATTCTTTGTCTACAGACCTACTCCAGAGGAATGCTTGAAATGGAGAGAGTCATTTGAAAAGCTCCTGTCAAATAAACGTAAGTACAATTGGGACCTCTGCACTGTGCTGTGCAGAAGGCATGCCTTTTAGTGCATTCACTCACAAACAGAAGGATACCCTCCCTTACATATCTTCTTTGTCATGTGATGTGTATCAAGTGTAGTAGCACATTCACTGTAATTAAATATGTTCTCCTCCTCTCCTTCAGATGGACTGTGCGCCTTCACCGCTTTCCTGGTGTCAGAGTTCAGTGAGGAGAACATTGCATTCTACTTTGCCTGCGAGGACTTTAAGAAGACAAAGTCTGCTTCCGAGCTGCCAGCCAAAGCCCAGAGTATCTACGATGAGTTCATTGGCGCCGACGCACCCAGAGAGGTAAGACCCCGGTGGCTAAGGCCAACACTGCACATTTGTCAAACTCTCGCAACCTTAGGTCCAAAACAATACATCACCTAGCTAGTGAAAACCAGTCCCCAGCGCTACATCAGCATAGATGTTCCAGACGCTATCCTCTTTTCCCATATCTTCTATGTACAATACTCGCCCTGTGACCAAAACCATCTTGTATAATTGCCTTGCAAGTCATGATTAATTGCAACAACGTTCAGCATACTAACCTGCTCCATTTTCCATCCGTCTCTCTTTCCCTCTAGATTAACATTGACCATGAGGCTCGTGACACAACCAAAGACAACTTAAAGGCCCCAACCAGCTCTTGTTTTGACCTGGCCCAGTACAGGATCTACATGCTAATGGCAAAGGACTGCTACCCCCGCTTCCTGCGCTCCCCAGCATACAGAGAGCTGACCAGTCAGTCCAACACCAGGGGACCTAAGCATCCCAGGCAGGGCAAGAAGGCATGAAGTCGGAGAGGGCAAAGACCATGATGTGGTCTCTGGGTGAAGACGAAAGGGAAACGCATGCGTCAATGCGCCGGCTACCAAGCAAAAGGGTCCTTTAACAGGTCCAAGCAGATCATAGGGCCCTTGACGGATGTGATGAAATCACGAGTCAGACTGATAAGTGCTCTCTGCTCAAGAAGAAGTATGAGAATCCACCGTGATAAAGCTCAGGGAGAGATAGATACTTTAAGAACTGTATCATAAGGCACATGGATAGAAGGAACAAGGGTGAAGATGCATTTTGTGGTCCACAGAATAACCCAGTTTACAATAGGACTTTGGTAGAGGAACAGCTTAACATATTCGCTGAACATTTGACATTAGCAAACTGTGATCTGTAATGTCCTTTTATTGATTACTTTTTGTGCCCAGAAAATGTAAAGCAAATACTTGCTGGATATTTAACATATGTATTCCTTATTTGTGTTTTATTTATTTGGGAAAAAAGGGACAATGTGCAATAATTATATGTACAACAACATAGTTTTTCATACATTTGAACATAAACGACCGGTTTTGGAATATTATGGAATTATTATGTAATGCAATATTTGTGTTTTATTTATTTGAGTAATAAACTATTTTACAATACCTACTCTGCCCTATGGATGTTGTCTGTAATTTATTGAGTGCCTGAGCCTTACAAAACAATAAGCAAATCATATTGCTTTGAGTTGCTGTTCAGAGACAGAATATAATATACACAAACAAAAAACAAAAACAAATGCTAACTCTAATGCAGGATGTGTTATTACTTTACTTATCAGCTTAATTATTACCATAAAATACAAGGTGACAAGCCCTGTTTGCTCAAGCTCATTCAGGATGTATTATTTTTAAGAAATCCCCTTTGCATTGGGAGAAAGTTGTTGGTTTAAAATGTTGATTTAGTCGCCAAGGAAACGTACTTGAACTGCAGACAACATTCACCCCATACAAATAATGTTTCTATGTGCTGATTGAAGGAATAAATGTATCCTTTTGTCCAGACATCATCACTGAACAGTTTCATTTGGTGTGACCTGACAACAAGTTCTTGGAAACGGGAAACAATACAGATAGTGAAAAAGACATCAGCATAATACGGTGTCGTAAAGCCCTGGTTGGTTATCATATGTGTTTACACACATCGATTGAAGGCAATGAACAACAATAAACCCTATAAAGCAGCCAGATGAATCGCTAACACTGTGCCAGGGCTATTCCAGAGTCAATTATGATATACTGTGTATCTTTTTTGCAAATGCACAAACAGCAGAACTACCTCGTTTGTGTGATTGTATCAGTGTTGTAGATAATGATGTACTTTTGGGTCCTTCATGTTGTTCCATATTGTATTGATAAGTTGGCCAGTATGTCTAGTGGCTATAGTACAATAATACTTATTATCTCATTTGAGTATGTTAATGTCATCCGTCCAGAGTGGACAAAGCAGGTGGGCTAAATCGGGTACATGATAGACCTGCTGTACTTTTATATCTGAGATATCCCATATCCATGGAAACAAGGATCCATTTCTATGGTATGTAGCTGACCAATGAGTCACAATAAAGACTGTTTTGGAAATGGTTGCCATTAGCTGAAAGTAGAGCTGCATTGACTTTCAGGAGTAGGTGAAGAAAAGGACAGATAAAAACATTCATATAGCTCACCGAGCAATGTTCTGCTGTATGAAGGATTTGCTCTTACAATAGAACAGTTTAATTTCCTGGGTATGAAATAGAAGTTTTGATTGCTTTTCATGGAAGAGTGACGCAGCCCACTTCAATCCCTATTTTAGTTCTCTTTGTTATGTGTTGCATGAAAATATACATATCATTTGATCTTAAGCCTGTTATATATTTTTTATTTTTTATTTTATTTTAGATAAAAGCACCACAGGTTGTCTAAGGGGTTGTGTAAGTTGATATGTTTCTACTTGTATTCAGAATTTTGAAGATATTTCTGATAAACCTTAGCGCGGTGGTAACACCACACCATAGTTTTCTATAGAATGAGAACATTAATTTAGCCCAATCTAACAGCTTGATATAACGTAATGAAAGAGGCATGACTTAAGTTATTGGTTACTCAAGTAGTAAAAATCAAATAAAGATGGTGCACTTTGTTGTACATTAATCATGCCCTTGTTTGGGTTATGGTGTAGGCACAGTCATAACAAATACTTTGTACAATAGGTCTTGCTGATGCAGATTTACCTTTGACAGTCCCAGTCATAACTCTTCTCATAGTATTCTCATCCTCCCAACTGTTGTAAGTCTTTGATTTGTACTTCCCTAGTAATCACAATCACAATGGGTTGTTATCAAAGTAAAAGTGACATATATTTAAGTTATTTAAGTTATTTTACTGGCATCCATATCTTCAAATATTTACAGCAGCCATACTAAATTGCACATCTGACATGTGAGCAACATTTCATAAATTACTGCCCTTACAGAGGAAGCAGAGCAAAGCCAATCCAAACGTCAATGTTGAAACCGTATTGCCTTTCTGACTGTAAGTGCTATTTAAGTATGATCTCTATATAAAAAAAATGTTTTCAGTATTACTATTTGGTTAAAATCAATAAATGTGCGCTATTGTACGAAGTATATCTTACTTTGGATGTGTAAAATTGGCCAATCATTTTCGTTTTGATATTCAGTGTTAGAAATTATCTCTGAGAAATGTACTACAATGGACCTTCGTTAATATCGTTGTCCTTCAGGTTGCAGTTGTCCTTCACGTACAGTAGACCTGTAAAGGGACATATGCTTGGAAAGAAAGAAAATACATTGTTTAAATGTGTTAAAAGTTTGTCCTTGTTCTTGAGCTCAATTTTTTATTGTAGTTTTTTTTTTGAACTGCTGCAAAAAAAGCAATGCTAAAAATGCTTACGATTCCTTTTTGATGTCATATCTCGCATTGCTGTAAGAGTTACCGTATCGTACAGCGAATAGACCTAGCTGTGAAAGAACATCAGAAGAGGAGAAATGAGACAACACTGACACCCTCTGGTGTATCGAAAGTTTCACAAAATTTCCATATTTGTCACTCGTAAGAACATCAGTGTGATATACAGGATCAAATGTTTTTCTTGCAGATCTAAATTTAAATATAATTAATCCTACTATAGAGTTAGACATGAATGTACAAGTAATGTACTTAATGTAATGTATTTGAATTCATTTGCACTGTTTCTTTCATTTGGGTTACATAGTCTCTGTGACTGCAGTTTTTTCTGGGAACACCAGTGGGCATTCTAGGCTTTTGAATCAAATAAAGGGATGTCATTTGACTGTCTCAGCTGGGAATTTACACTGTGTGTTCAAATCATGATTGTCAAGCAAACACAAGTTGAGTTTTACATACACCTACACTCGTAGTGGCAGCCGGATTTTTAAAAACCAACTGACACTGTAATTTTACGTGATTGTTTATTTTTCCTGTGTACCTCATGCCGTTATGTACTGGGTCCTTATTTACTCCTGTAATTCCCACAAAACCCCACAGCTAAGAGCCTCACTGTCCTGTGGGGTCCCCGATACTAGGCCTAACATTAACCCCACACCTCCCCACACACACACACACACACACACACACCACACACACACACCCCCGCCCCCGAGGAGTTGACGTCATCTCCCCACCCTGGACGCAGCTACTCGACCCGACCCACCAAAGGCTCTGCTATCACATCCGCCCACAGCAACTCCCTTTCTCCCCCCAAAACCAAAACTTTCCATCATATTTTGGCATGGTGACGTGCTGTGTGTTATCATAACAGGAGATTTTGAGGATGAGGGGGTGTTGAGGGGAGGTGTGGGGGAGTGTCCATTTGTGTTTGCTTAGTTGAGTTCAGCTGGGGCGGGTTTGATACTAGGCCTTATGGAGAAAGAGAGAGAGAGAGAAAAAAATAAGTGAGGGAGAGGAGTAACTGTGTGATACAGGCAATAGCGTGGGAAATGTCTTGTTGCCTGTCTTGTCTGTAGCGGAAAGGGAAAACTGTGCTATCCACTGACCCTGGACTCAACAGAGTTTGGGTCGCCTATCCTCTGGTGGATCATAGAGACCATGAGCAACACCGTCATGATATTATGACATGTATATAATATCATTCCCAATGAGGCTTTAAAAACGTTTAGCTGTTGATGTATGTATGGTATCTGGATGGGCTACATTTGGAGGCTTTCAGGATGAACACCGGTTTTCGGCGTGATAAGCCATGATTTGTTTTGTAAATGCAATGCTACGTCGTGACAGTGCTTCAGGTTAGGTAACATTACCAGAAACAATAAATGGCCATCCAAAGGATTTAGATCTTTAAGGGCTGGTTGATTTGTATGGTGATGGTTTACAGTTGTTTTCACCTATCAGTATTTGAACCACTCCTTAGACAACTCCTCTTTACCATTTACCTGCGCCACGATGGTCACAGATTCCACTGTTTTGCTGATGACACCCAAATACACCTCGAGACCAAACCTTCCACACAGCTTCCCCACCTTGATAGCTACCTCCTCAATATGAAAACGTGGATTTCTTCAAACTTCATCAAACTCTTCAGCAATAAAACAGAGCTCATGGTTATGGCTTCTATGGCACTGCTTTGTAAGTTTCGGGACCTTCTCCTCACTGTAGATGGCTGCTCCATCTGCCTCTCCTCAGAGGTCCACAACATGGGGGCCACTCTTGATTCCATCCTGTCCTTCAAACTACACATTCAATGTGTCACCAAACCGGCCTTCTACCACCTCAAGCCATCTCCAGATTCCAGCCATTATTCACCGACTCAGTGGCAAAGAGCTTAATCTACGCCTTTGTCCCCTTCCATTTGGATTACAGTAACTAAGTTATGTTTGGGGTGCCCAGCCAAACCCTGGCAAATCTCCAGTATGTTCAGAACTCCACTGCAAGGGCTCTCACACGCACCAAACCCTGGCAGCATATCACCCCCACACTCATGCACCTATACTGGCTCCTGGTCAAGTTCAGTGTCACCAACTAAACCGTCTTCCTCACATTCAACTTCACACCCTGGCCCCACAATACCTTTCTGGTCTCCTTGTGTCCCACGTCCCCTCTCAGAATATCAAGTCTGCTGGCATGGCACTACTCTCCATCCCCCTCACCAGATTGCAAACCTTTGGGGGCCGTGCATTCAGTTTGGCTGCCCCTACCCTTTTGGACTCCCTCCCCATGGAGATCTGTAAAGCTGAATCCCTATGAAAGTTTAAGAGAATGCTAAAACATTTCTGTTCTGTCAGGCCTGTGATTGATCTGTCTGAGCTGATTTTTTATTATTCATAATGCGATTGTTTACCTTTTACTTCATTTTCGGGGATATTTAGTTTTTTTGTCACCTTAATGCTTCCTTTCATTTTCAACATTTCCTTTTATTTGTAAATTATCCTTGGGTTACTAGAACGTAAACAAAAGTTATTGTTAATACAATTATTATCCACTTCCCCTATCAGGGAGAACTGCTTAACTCAAGCTGTTGCTTTTATCTGCACTCTTCAATTAGCCATAGTGATTGAAACATTGATTCAGCACTCCTCCACAACCATTCTCCCACAAACACGTCTGAACAGAGACATGATAAAAGACTGATGTGATCTGGGTATCAATACATAACGGGTCAGCGGTTGTTGTTTTTCACCTTTTAAGGCAGTTATCTTGGGCTTGTGTGTATTTCATGTATCAATCCACATTTTACTGTAATCCATGTTGTGTTCAGACGTCAACAGTCTGGGTCGAAACCAGTGAATTGCAACACCAGAGAAAATCTCTGCGCACATAATTCCTATTGCGTTTGTCACCTAGGTGAAAAGGACCATATTCTTGATCAACAACTGGTTCTATAGTGAATATTTGTAGCAGGTCCAAGAGAGACCTTTTGTAGCTGCAACAGTTTACCACAGCGTTGACTGAGTTTGTGCGAATATGCCCATACTGACCAGAAAGCCCTCTGGCTAACCTGACCTTTTGTATGCATTTTCTTAACATTACTTAATGCCTAAATAAATCATTGTGCCACAGAAGCATGGTGTTTTTCTATTGATCAGCTGTACAATGAAGCAAAACAAAGGTTCAGTAATCGGCTTATCTGACCGGATAAAATTCCTTTGCACAGTCTGGGGGTTTTCTTTGTGCTCCCCAGACTATCTCAATGCAAGCCAGTCAGAGCATATACAAAAAGACCTACCCACGGTCTAAAGGCAAAAGTCTATTTGGACTTCTTGTGATTGGATTGTTATTCCAGCAGCCTTCCAATCCATGCCCATCTCTAATATCAAGCAAGTAGTCACCCGAAAGTGCACCAATTTTCCATAATGGCATAGCTTTAGTGTCGGGTTTGGTTTGGCCGGGGCTTATCACTTCAGTCTGATCCGACTGTATCTTGGTCCTAACCAAACATTGAGTCTAAGACGCCAAGCCCCACATTAAAGGGTTTGTGATAATCCTTCATGTTATGATGTTGGGGGACAGTGAGTTCTTCAGACCTCGATTTGGACGTTTCCTAATGCCTATCATAACATTGTCAAAACTAAACTGAGTGGATGCGTCCGATCTTCTACAAAAACTTTATGAAATGCATAAACAATACTAATATGGAAACGGAAATGTATATCCTAACATGTATAAGTCATGTTACAGATGTTTTTTTATAGATATGATATGAGGCTGTTGTTCTTTATCGTCTCAGATGTAATGCAACATCTTGACATTTCTGGTGGAAAATATTTTTTTTATAAATGAGCAACTCTTGATGTATCTAATAAAGAAATTAAGAAGCATGCATCTTTATTTACATTTTGTATTTATTTTTTTTCAGTCTGGCACCAGCTGCATAAAGAATGCATGCATCTCTATTCAAAAGAAAATAACTAAGCAGTTACTTGGTAACCTTCTAAGCATTGGATTTGCTGGGAAAATCTTCACAAACAAACATCTTTATATAAGCAATTAGCAGCGCTGTGGGAAAATAAGTTTAATTTCCTCTCCGTCTGTGCTTTGATAGCACAATGAGAAAGAGGACACCTTCTAGTCTTGGGCCTCCTGCCCGAAGCCCATTCAGTCAAGTCAGGGAGGGTTAAACTGGTTAGAGGCTTCAAAAAAGGTTGATATTATGTGTGTGATATTATCTTTGAATCAAACACTCTTGCAGCATGCCTGCTTTCAGGGCAACAAGTTGAAATTGATTCCACAAATCAATTCAGGCTAAATGTGCTTTATCGCTCGTTGTTTTCACTCGGCAGAGCCAATCTGACACCAGATAGGTGGTACATCGCCCTGGTCGCAGCCTTATCAGAGAATGTTCGTACTGTTGACCTTTAGCTAGGAGGATGTGAAACATCCGAGACCAAGATGTCAACAGAGCTTAGTGATTTGCATTGGCGTTCAATGGTATTTCTGAAACGATGGCGGACGTAGATACCACTTACCTTCCTGTCTGGCAAAAGCACATACCATGGAAGCATTGTTTTTTTTTTATCCCTGCTGGTGGAGAGGGATTATGGCAAATGCTGTGGTTTAGTAGTATTACAATTGAAAAAATAAAAACAAAATAGCATATGAAAACGACATGGTATCACGTAAATTTTCATTTATATAATGTTTTTGTTCAATAATGTTTTTGTCTGATAATGATAATGTTTATGCGTTGTGTAATCAACCCACAGATTTTTGAGCAATTGTGGTCAACAAATATATCATACGATTCAGTTATTCATATTATTTTCTTTGATGTCTGCTGCTAAGTAAAACACAGAAACGTGTCACAGAAACATGGCACCATTTAGCAAATAACTTCACATTGAAATAAATGAGATTGTTCTTTGTGAGAATTGGGGTACAGGGGCAGTGTGGTGAAGAATTGGATGGTACCAACTTAATGTGTTATATTTTACCCCACCACTTTTTCATTATCTTGACCATTTGAAATTACGTCAAATTTGAATTACGTTTACCTCAATATATGTTTATTGTTGGTGTGTGAAGCAAAAGTGGTCACAGACTAGACTTAAAGCCTGAGTGATAGTTGAAGTTAGGCAGTCGGCAGGTAATTACACGGCTAAGCAGAGCACAAAGCCCATGTCAATGGTGCATACAAACAAAGCTGCTGCCAACTGGCCCTGGTTTATTTGAACAGCTCTGAAATCAGTGTCTGTGACCTAAGCATACATGCAATGAAGAGTTACACTTAACTGATACTTACAGTACAAACAGTAATCCAAAAAAAGAAAAAATAACCTATTATCTCTGATGTAGGATCGGGTGCATTGGAGCACAGAGGAACAGGCATTGTTCACGTGGGAGGAAGACAAGACCCAAAGTTGACTTTATATGTAATTGTTGCCCTTTGCAGTGTACGAAGAACCTCTTTGTCAAGCTCCAATGAAAACATAGGTAAGCTTATACAAGCTACAATCTACATTTTAAATGCAAGGAAATTTGATATTTCAAACAGTAAGAAACTAGTTGGCTGGACATATCAGTTGACTGGGTCACAATGGGCACATCCTATATGGCTGCAAAATCTGTGGTTTTTAAATACTCTGTAAATGCACTGTTCTGCCAAATAGTTAGCACAGCACATTAACTGTCTATAAACCTTGCTCCATCTTCTCCATTCTCCAAAGAATCCTCTTGTAAATATTGAGATGCTTAGTTCACTCAATTTAACCAAACACTGTTTAGTTTATTCACATGGAATGTGTTTTAGTAGGCTACAAGGATGGGTACTATGAAGTGTTCACTTACTTGTTTTCTTGTAGAACAGTGTGAAATTGCAATTGCCTTTGTTTGTTTGGATGTTGCACACTTTTCAAAGCTTTTCCATTTAAATAGTTTCTGGGTATTGATCTAAGGGGATTTTACACTCCGCTGATGTTAGAAATTGTTTTGTTTCAATGTTCTGTCAAAAATGTTGTACGTTGTGTTTAAACAAATGTAACATTTCTAAATCTTTGGTAACTTCTAAGGACAGAAACAGCATCATAACATCTTAAAGTTTGACTTTCTCCAGATATTCACTGCTTCAGTAGCTAGATAACTAATCGCAGGACAAAGTGTTTTAGGTTTTTTGTGTCTGCAGCAGATGGTCAACTAACTTATTTTCAGAACTGTCAAACTCATTTTGCATTGTATTGTGCCTGGCTTACCTTTTCAGGCCACACCTTCAATCCAGCACTCTATGTCACCAGAGTACTGATTGCTTGCACCTGTTGCTTATTATGCTCTGTATATACACTCCCTTGTTTGCTTGACTCTTGAGCAGTATGGTTGGTACCTACGTGCGTGGCGTGCTGCAGTCAAACATTGTGTATGCGGTTTTCATTAAGTGTTCTGGTTCTGGACTCTGGTTTGCTTTTGTTTGTCTTTCCCTGAAGTCTGTTATTTCTGTTGATTGTTCTGGGCAAAAGAATAAAGGATGCCATTCTACCTGCACATGTTTCTGTCTGGCTATGAATTCTTTACACGAACATGCGCATGTTAAGCATAGTTATAGACTTAATCGTACTGTCAATTAAGATTGTACATTTAAAGTGTATTTTTTTAGTCTACGACTTGGCTTAATCTAGGTCCAGGAAACCAGTTCCAAATGTATAAACTGCATATCAATGGCTTTATATAACCTTAGCTCAATTTCTTTGAACATTTTCCAAACTTTAAAGATTGGGCAAGCTTCCTTGTTCATAAGCAGCTTTTAATTGTACCTTTTTTGCACAGTTTTTGTTTGTTTTTTTTTGGGGGGGGGGATTAGGAGGTATGTATTCATGAAGCATGAATTGCCACCTGATTCATCCTCCAATTTCCTGTTTCATTCCCAATTAAGACAAAAACACCTTGAAGTAGACAACCGTAACTGATCCTGATGGTAACCTGTCATTCTCAAGTGCAGTTGCTGAATTGAACCTTTGATGCTCTCCTGCCCCTTTAAAAATGACCCTAGGACATCAGCTATCAATCGACCCTGTTGTAATTTCCATGAAGTCAATACATCAGCCAACAGATTTTAGTTGTGTCTTCGTTCCAAGACAGAGCTTCTAATGACGCAGTGTGTTTACTCAGATATTGTACTACAATCGATGCTCATGACCTGTTTAGTAAATGTTTTGTAATCATGCCTTTAGCATGACTTAGCAGACTTTTGTGCTGTTTTCACTTGTTGTATTTCATGGGAGTATCACAACCCATTTTTATTTTATTTTATGCATTTTATTTTATGCATGATTGATGAACATCTTCCCTTATGTGTTATCATAAGACTAGTCATTGAAAAATCTCATCTAACAAAGAAAGATGTTTATCATCCAATTAACACTAGTTACGGATGAGGAAAATAATATCAATCTGATTTAAATCATCATCACTTGGCAAACCAGACTTAATGTTTTTGAGAGAGAACTATATCTATCTTTGTAAAGCCTGTTCTTTAGATTTTTGCCACCCACTATTTAACTCGTTATGGTACGCTAAAATATTCTAGTCAATGAAATCCCAACTAAAAGGATAGCATGGGAATATAAATGACCAAAGTATGTTGTATTTGGAACCACTTGTCAATTTACCGTTTATGATTTATTATTAACATACTGGGACTGGGAACTGAACTGCCACTTCGATTTTTTTATAGATCGAATCAAAACCTCAATCCTAGTGAGATTTCATACTGCCAAAGAAAGCTGGCAAGGTTACCGGTACACTACATGTTTATGCACTTCTGTGGTGGTCTATGCTGAACTTATAATCAATCATTTTTGACAATTCGATTTTCTTGCTATGGTATATTCACCACACCCATGGTTCTCTCATACTTTGTTGAATTAGAATCATCATTGTTTTTTCCACATCTCAATGTGTTGACCTGAATGTGTTGAGGTCAATTGTGATTTGTCAGTGTCATAAAAACAATACATGAACGAAATTGCGGGAACTTTAACACTCAATTATTATCAGATACCTTCACATACCCTAGAGTGGCTTATGTGGTAATCTGATCATCATTGTAGGCCCCCTTCCACTCTGAGACATCTTTTCTCAAAACAGACTCTTTCTGACCCCGGCTCAGCGGCTGCCTGTGCTCTGCAGATCACGCGTCTGATGTGCTTAGTTCCTGGCCCAGAGCCAAAAGAGTGTGTGTATATATAACTCCCCAAGTGCGGAAAGCAAAACTCAAAAGAAAAGAAACTTCGGAACGTGCAGTATTGTAGTGGCTGATTGGACTTGTAAAACATAAGGACTGACACCTCTGGAAAATGTGCAAAGGATTGGCTGCTTTGCCCCAGACATGCCTGGAAAGGTAAAACATTGTATTCTTAGTCTATCATTGTTTTAGCCTTTCCGATCGAGAGACTTAAGCTCATAAGCTTTCTGGACTAAGATGTGTTTCTTTTTGTACTGTAAATTGAAAAATGCTAAGGGTGAGCAACTTCAGGATAAGAAAAGGTTCACAGTAGAGCAAAGGCAAGATTTTCAAACAAAAGAGAATTTTGTTTGCATTTAGAACGTGTTGTTGTGAAGTAATCTAACCTGCAACCTTATGGTAAATTTAAAGGCATTAATTACACAGACTAATTTTACTCAACTTACTCAACAAGTTGTTGACAAGTTCCTTACATGTGAACATTTGCCTGATGTTGTTAAAAAACCTATGTTGGACACATACTTTTAAAGCATGCAGAGGTAGTTGCGCAGGAGACTTCAAACTAGGCAATGTGGAAGTGTAAAAGTGAGATAAATGAGCTCTTCTGAATTTTCGTTGGGTCCGTGAAAAAAGGCACTTCACACCACTTGTCAAAATAATTAATAAGCATTTTGTTTGTCTGCTTTCCAGGACTGTTGAATGTGCTGTAGTTCATACTGAATGAGTGTACTATAAATATTTTTAATTATCAGTTGTACTGAGGTCCAATATCAATCAGCAATTTCTCTTACAAAGAAGAAATACATTTACATTTAAATACATTTAAACCATACCTTACAAATTGCAATCGATAATTTTAAACACTAGGTAAAATAATGTAATTTTCCGTAAGAATTCACTTAGTGCAACGCTTATAATGTACCAATTAGACATAGTGTGATACATTTATATTTTTATGTAATTTATTTTGTGGTGCTAAAGCAATCTAACTGAAGTTTCAATAGAGAAAAGAGAAAAAAGAGATAGCATGAGGTTAATTTTAATCGTTGTGTTTTATCTCCCAGGGCCAAAGAGATTAAGACCAAATTGGGTACTCTGCTCCAGAAGCCAGAGAATGCCATTGACCTGATCATCCCTTACCCAGAGAAAACTGAGAAGAAGCCAGATAAGCTTCAGAAGTATGTGTTAACACTCAAAACCAAATGTACACAAAAACACACACACCATGCATGTATACATACTGCATTTGCCTGATTTTCTGCGGGGCATTTGAGATGGGGAGGTTGAGTGTGGAGTTTCATTGTGCATGCGACAGTCATAATTGATAGCAGAGGTTGAGCCAAAACCATTTCAGGGATTAAAGTCAGTGACGGAGTCAAAAAAATTGAAAGACGCATAAAGGATTAATGGAAGAAAGAGAGAGAATAAACAGATTACGTTGATTGAAATGAATTATATGTAATCGGTTTGAGAGATTGACCAGAACAAAGATCAGTAGGCTATAATTGAAAACAAAACAGTTTTTTTAAAGTATGTGCTGGTGTTCTCAGGCCTGCTGCTGAAGAGGCTGCTCAGTGGCGTGAGTCTCTGGATCGGGTCCTTACCAACAACTGTAAGTAAGGGGGAATTTTTACAGTGCTTAAATTTTTACAGTGGAACACAGGTTTACCTACAAATCAGCATTTCCATGTTGCTTACACTGTATACAAAAGTGCAAACATTTTATTTTCCTGCATAGTCTTAACGTGGCAAAGTTGTTTAAGCAAAAAAGTCTGGCATTATTCAAATATTTCATACATTAATATAATTGTCATTCACCTAGCAGCAATAAGGTTAACATGAATATCAAAACCTGATGATGCAGCTACAGAGTAGAGATACTTGCTGTCTTTATTATACCTTGGTGTGTGTTGAATGTCATAGAAAGCCTTAGGATCTGCATGGGATCTCGAGATCATTACCCCCCACATTTTCCTAACATGAGCAAATTGCCGGACACTTGGATGTTTATGTTCACGTTAACTAAATAATGGGGAACTATGAGGTAGGCGTCTTATCTAACACTTGTTGCTTGTGACCAAAATAGCCCCAGATTCCAACGAACTGTGTAATAAAGTGAAGTATTGAATAATTTATTTACTTAGCAGGGGACTTGTAAAATGTAATTACCTGCATAGATCGTGACTGAAAAAAGTATAAAATAATGTTCTTCAGCCTATTAATAATACCCATCGGAAGTAAAAATGTGTCTAAGCAGACACATTAATCTTTTTCCAGTTAATGTGTGTGTGTTTATGTGTGTATACGCCCATACCGATGACCATAAGGGTTATGTGTGTTATGCTAACATCTCCGGAGGGAAGTTGAAATGATTTAAACTACAGTGATGAATTACCCGGGAGCTGGAAACTGCTGTGCTGAGATTATTTATTTTTTAAACTAACATTCCAGTTAGCATGGACAGTGATTACCCCTCTGTTTATTCACATGGATTTTTGCACGTTTTTCTCTCTAGCAAATAATACAGACGTGTAGACAGTAAAAGGTTATTAATAACCTAAACGAAACAAGTATATAAAACAAACATAAACAACAACATACAATCTTGTATTTAGTTTTTCCTCATATTTTTCTAGTTTATTTTGCGTTTGGTTTTGTGCACTATTTGTGTATTTTTTCTGTAGTTAAAGAAGACGTTTGATGCATTGATTTTTCAACTGCAGTGTTTGGCATCAGTAAAATCAAACTCAATGGGCGCTCATTCTGTAGCACCAAATTGTGTAGTTTAGATGACCGATAAGAAAATAAAAATAGAAAGTTCTTATCGTTGAAGTCCAGGCCTTGTCTCACAAAAGAACACATGGCATAGTCATTGTGTGGCTTTTCAATGGCCTTCACAATACTTCACGATGGAATAGGCTACCAAAGAAGAAAAAAAAAATTATGGAGTAAACTGGATAACTTGTTTCTATGTCTTTACTGTTGTGTTAGTTTACTGTTAGTTTACTAACACCAAACACACTAGTAAGTTGAATGGGAACTACCTGTTCAGACTAGTAGTTTCACCCTACAATGCAGCCCTGCTATGACTGTAAATTACATTGACAAAATCAATAGTCCATCCATTAGCTATACCGCTTATCCTACGCAAAATCAATAGTGATTCAAGTTAAAGCTGGGGATCAGGAAGGGCTTTTCTTTCCCTTTCTTCATTCCATAAATTCTTGATGGTCCTACGTTTACATCATGTTAACTCTCTCTTTCCTGTCCAGATGGCCTGGCCACCTTCAGAAGCTTCCTCAGGTCAGAGTTTAGTGAGGAGAACATTGAGTTCTGGGTGGCCTGCGAGGACTTCAAGAAGATCAAGTCTCCCATGAAGTTGGCTGTGAAGGCCAAGAAGATCTATGAGGACTTCATCCAGACTGATGGCCCTCAGGAGGTCAGTCATATACACACAGTATTAGCCATTGAAAAATGCATCACAAATTCAACAGTGAATGTAAACATTAATTATCGACAGCCTCCTTAATTATTTCATTGACCGCCTACCCATATGAGGAGGACGTGTGAAGCAAAATATTTGGAACATTCTCTTTGTGCATGTCGAGGCGGTAAATTGAAGGGCTACGAATCACAACACGAGCCGTGGAAAGTGTGCTTTTCACATGTTTCTTTGTTTCAAGTGAGAAGCCTCTAAGTGGTGGCCATAAAGTAGTGACAATAGGAAATAGGACCAAATTGTATTTTCAGCATTGTATATCAGGCTCATTATGTAAAGCAGTGCTGCCTTTGGTCCCCCTCTGTCAATGCGCTTGTGCTCCTTTCATGGACCAACACTGTAATCACGGCAGTGGAGCTGAAGCACTTTGTGAGGAGACAAGGAATAATTAGCCGCCTGAATGGCCACTCAGACCCCTCATTCAGCTGGCTGGGTCTAGAGGTGGTTATTATTGAGCATGTGTGTGTTTGTGATGAAATGACAGGAAGAGAGGGGCAAAAACGATATATTTTCCACAAAGCGTTGAACTGTGACTTTGACCACTTTTAGTGCAAATTTTCTTAACCGTTAAGTAACCGCCTTTGATGGGTAAAGCAGACTAGCAGGCTCTGGCATAATGAGTAATGTAAAAACAAACAAGAAAAACAAATAAACACTGATTACCATAATAAAAAAAATAACTGAACATAATAAGGTTGTATAAAATTGTATCTTTAATAAGTAAAGAGTTTACCTCCTATGTGTTCTTTAGGTGAATATTGATCACTTCACTAAGGATGTCACCCTGAGAAACCTGGTTGACCTTTCCTCTGCCACCTTTGACCTGGCCCAGAAGAGGATCTATGCCCTGATGGAGAAGGACTCCTTCGGCCGCTTCCTCCGATCCGAACAGTACCAGGAGCTGCTGGTCAACTAAATGCCATAACTGGCCGAGAGATGATGGGATTTTGTTAAGGGAAGACATTTTTCTTAAAATGTAACATATAATAGGTTAATTGGCAGAAACAATGTGATAATGTTAAGAGAGAATTAGATTAAATCTATTGTTTCATGTCTGAACATTCTCAAATATTTGACTCTCTTGACATGTCCCAAAATCAATTCCACACTAATTAAATCGATTGGGAATATGGTCACATAATATTTGTTTGATAAAACTTAAATAATAGAATAACATTTTAGAATAACGACTCACAAAACACATTGCTGTGTCTTATTTCAGAACAGATGTTATCAAAAACCAACAGCACTATTTCAAATAATGTTATGATATATTGCTCCATTAGATTTAACCCATCTGGTGTTTGAGTGGAGGGTATGAAACAATCAATCTCATTAAACAATGGCGTGATCAAAAGCACAGAACATCATTTTAAAAAACCTAACCCGGATCACCAACATTTGAGAGAAAGAGATCATGGTTCATGTTTGTTTACACCTTCACTGGCCCCCAGAACAACTTCTTCTCTCCAGCCTAAATAAAACTAACATGGCTCCAGTCAGTTCAACCATTTGGCTTTCTCAGGGACCAAAGGTACAAGTACCTTCTAAACTTTCTAGAGAGGTCAATGTGACCTTCCCTGACCCTCACTTAGAGTAAAAATACATCAACTTTTGCATCTTAGATGATAAACACCTAAGATAAACATCTAAGATAAAATATTTACCGGAAACATAGCTGCAGGATTTAAAAAGAGGCGAACGTGTGCCATTTTTCCATGGCATTGAGTGCACGACATGGATGGCCAGTTTATGAAGGACACATTTCACACATGTATTTCCATGTAGTATTGGAAAATTGAGCAGCGGCATTCTTTTTAAAAGTAAATTTTGAAGAATGGTAGTGGGTGGTTGGCATGGTGGGTGGACTCCTTGGTTACCACGGAATTGTAAGTTGCACAGTAAAGAACATCAAGTGAGGGAATCTCAAGACAAGACAACTTGATGAGAGTGTTTTCTTTATAATCAAAGACATAGTCACAAACCACAAATCTTTTTAAATCTTCGAACATCATTTTCTAAATCACATTTGTATGAATATTTATAGTGGAATGCTGTTATATTACACTTGTTATTGTAACCATTGCCCTCTAATCAGAAAACTACTGTCTTTAAAAAATTAAGTTTCCATATCTGATTTCCTGATTTTTATTCAGCTATGCTTTAAGCATGCACTCAAAATTTACTGTCCTGCATTTTGTTAAAACTGTTATTCAGTGTACAGTCTGAGACAAAGATAGTTTTGAGGTTGAAAAATATGTTTTACAGTAGTGTGCATTGGTATGCAGACACAGTTCCCTGTTGCAACACTCAATAACCATACAGTATGATTGTACTACTCTTACTTGCATGTTTGTCTGTGTTTGTTATACTTAATAATAAATAGTATTATACGTAAGGTTTTAGGTTAGTCCTTGTCAATGCTGACCTTCTGCAACATGGCAGCTCAAAAGTTGACAGTTAATGTAATCACAATAATTTGAACAATTCATTTTGATATGGCATTCAGGAAGGTTTACGATGGCACAGATTAGCCAGTTTAGTGTCACAGCCTAAAATGTCATACAAGCTAAAGACTGATGCACAATGATAACAACAAGGACTTATCTAAAGCTAGGTTATTATGGACTTATATAGCCTTTGCATGTATGCTTTGTAGTCAACCACATAAAATACATATACACACAAAACTCCTGAAGATGTATTTATTTTTTATGTAAATTCTTACAGTACCATTTCTAAGTATTCAAACTCATTCTCAAATACCAGTCTGAAATTATTAGGTTTTGGTCAACAAAATGGTTTAAGTGCACTATTTGGAGAGGAATGTATTTTCACTGTTATAAAAAACGAAAACATCTGACATCTGAGAAAATCCTTACATTGTCGCATTGTTTTTATTGAAAACATTTTTTATTTTTCTTAAACGGTGCCACAAGTATTCAGGTAACTTAGTTACAAAAAGACAAAAACACCAACTCACATAAGAGCAATACGCTGTTACCTCCACTAGGACTCCACATAGAGTGCCTCCAATAGCAGTGCACGTTATTTTGTACTGCAGAATACATCAAGATGAGAGGAGCGCAGTTTCCAGCAAATGAAAATGTCACAGAAGTGAGTGGAAAACTGAGAGGAAGCAGATGCGCTTGGGAGACGTAGCCAACACAAACACTGTCAGAGTCCAACGTGTACACAACCACTATTCATGTCACTATTCCTAGAAACGCAACAAAAGGGTTGTGACTTTGGGTCCACAGGGAGTAATTGCATTACTGGAAAACCTTTCGTTCAAACCAATTGATTCAAAATGTGTGGAGCAGTCAATATGCACCAATATGCTTTATGTTGGCTGAAAAAAATATCAGATTCTTGTGATTAACGTTACTGAGACTAAAGAACGGATAATATTCTCAAATAGCTTGGGCTGAATTGATAAAACATGTGACGTAGGTTAAATTATGTATAGTTTAGTCATGACGATAAAAGATTACTCACTATTTCTTTCTTATAATTATATGCATTAAAAAGTTGTGAAATCTTTTTCTACTACTGTAATTTACATATCCATTTCAATCTATGTATGGATTCGAATGTGAGTCTTATGCCAAGAAAAGTACACCACACAGCTAAGCACTCACGCACAACAAATGGATTAGTATCACTGACGTGTGTGAATATGTCCATATTCTTAGACATCCGGTTAATAATCTGTTAATTAGTGTTTTAAATCAGTGTTTTAAAAGGTGTTTTAAAAAGTGTTTTAAATTGTCGGGCAAATGTGCAGGATCACAACTAGGTCTAGATTTAGCTGCAGAAAGCCATACTTGTTTTAAGGGGAACTTGAGCCTGACAACCTTTCTTGATATAGTCATCACAGAGCTGAAATAGATGGATTCCTTTGTATTAGTTTGCCAAACAACACTGTTAGCACTTAATGAGCCAGAAGAACAGCCAAAGTGTGTGCGGAGCACAAACAGAGCCTGGATGACGATTCAAAACCACACAAGGTGGAGATGAACAGATACGATCCGACTGCTTCATGTGGTCATTCGATTTTTTTTTTTACAATTGACAAGAGGAGATAGGGAAGTAAATGTAGAAGCAGAATATGTTTAACTGTTAAAAAAACACAGCCATCAAGACTTGGGAAAATCCAGACTAAATGCAGATATCGTTGATGGATGTGGCCATAAAGCTATACTGTTGTATTTATGTTTACTTTAGCTTCATAAAAGGCAGAGGGCATGGGTAGCACGAGGAGCTTAGAAGCACATTGTAAGCTGATTGCTCACTTGGCTGTACTTTACAGCCTGGAATGTTCTGTGCTTACATTTATAAAGGCCACCAAACAGAGGGAGGGAGAAATAGAAAGAATAGAAATAGAAAGAGAAGGTTCACATGATTTTTATTTACAGTGAAAGCATTATTCCGAAGAGATGACACACTAGAGTTCTGCAGTAAAATACGTTTATTTAGTTATTTCACTCAGCTACCTGTTCTTTTCGGGGGAAAAACATGATTTGCCTAGGCTTAGCTTGTGCAGTATTTGATCGTTTGCAGGCTGGGTACTGAAAGCAGGAGCAGGGAACCAGACATCCAAGGTGCCAGCCCCCGGGTCCAGTGTGATTGCATTACATGAGTACAGCAGGCTCCGCTTGTCCCCTATAATGAGCAGGCCTGGTGCCTGCCTACAGCAAGGAAACGACAACACAGAGCAAAGAAGAAGAGAAGGAAAGGGTACTGAAAGAGAGATAAACATGTTATTGATGATACAGAGACCAGCCATTCACGGCTCTGTGGCCCAAGTTACTTCTACTTAGTCATGTACCCGTTTCTCTGCGCGTGTAAACGAAACAAGAATACACATCACACCACATTGAATCATAAAAATCACAAGAACAAACGTGCACACACGCACCTAATGTGTCACTTCCTTACAAACGTTTCTCAAATCGTGCCTATTATTTCATATTGAAGTACTTGGATTTGTTTTAGGACTCTGGTACTTCTAGTACCAATTTAGCGTTTCAGAATTGCACCATTTTTCTCTGTCATATTTTCTGTTTTTAATGAGTTTGTCCAAAACTCATTGTGACTGTGTGTGTGTGTGTGTGTGTGTGTGTGTGTGTGTGTGTGTCATAGGGTATAACATCAACACCTAAAAGTCAAAGTGAGTCTTTTGTAATGTCTTTCAAAGTCCCTGAAGTGATTTGTTATTGCATATTGACCGCCTATATTTGCAATGGTCCTGATGTTCCTGTGAGCATCGTTATTTTAAAGTCTAGGGATCAGGGTTTTTTTTGTGCCTAAAATATATTTCTGAGTATTAAGTGTAGACATGTAAAAATAGAAAGAGTAAATAATTGAAGGTATTTGGTCTGGTTCTGTCAAACAAAGTTATTGATAGATATTTTTTAGAATCAACATCAGTTGTTTCAGGGATACAAACCACATCACAACATTCTCTTCTTATGAAAGGTATCGATGGAAAAAGTGAGACGCTATGCATAACTCAACAAATAACCCAAGCTGCACGCTGTGTTTCCCCCTGAGGAAATAAACGTTCGGGGTAAACGAATCATCTAGAGGGCTGTGGTCTCCCCTGAGTGCTTTATAAAAGGTAACTCGAAGCTTCCTGTGACCAGCCCGTGGCCAATAAAGCCATAAAAATGATTGTCGGAGCTGATGCAACCAAGATGATAGCGACAATATTACCTTGTTGTATTGTTTGTTTAGTGGGCAGAGCTGGAAACTAAAAAACATGAAGTACCCATATTTATGGTACATCACTTTATTTAACACATTATCAATACAAACATGACAGTAATTAGTACGTATCTTAAATAATACATTACATCATTAATAAATATGAACCTGGTGTAAATAGGAGATAAATAGGCAACTACTTCAGTTGCATGTTAAGAGGTTCTGGGCCAACCAATAGCCTATGGAATGCTTACCTCTATTTCCCCTGCACCACCATTCTACATCTGAATACCGAACAAAAGCCAACACAGATAACTAACCTTGATAACTAACCTGGCTCTGTAGGTGCTAAACATTGGTGTTTTTACTTTGTGTAACGTACCATGGGGCACCACATAATATATAAATGATGTTGTTGGCCACCCGGTCTCCTCTCAAGCTGCAAAGAAATGACAGTAGAGAAAAAAGACAAGGTTGGTCCACTTTGTTGAAATCACTATCAAGTGAGGTTTTCTTGAGAAGCGATTCTCTCTACTGCAGACTGGTCTAACAGTTGGTGCTCCAAGGTTGTAAGTGTTGAGTTTGAAAAATCTGACACATTTAAGAACTTGAAATAGCTAAACTGTTTTAAGACATCCAAGACATTCACAGACTCCCTAGTGAGAGACGTGGCCATCATGCGCAATAATGTCAGCAACACGAACGAGACGGATGAATCAAAGCCAAGTCTCTCCTAAGACTACACACTTATCACTAGGCTTTATTCCACAATACGTAGTGAACAATTAAGGAACAAACTTCTTTTCTTTTCAGAAATGTTTTGCTTTCTAGACTACATATTCAGGTTCTTACAATTGTAGTAGCCAGTGGCATGGTAAAGCAACTTTTCTATTTGTTTAGGCACCACCAGTGAGCCTCTTTCTGTTCTCAACACAGCTGGTTTTTATTCCCTTCTTGTCCACAGCCCCTGGAGTAGACTCGGTGGCAGAAGGAGAGAGGTCCTGAAGCATCTTGGAGCAAAGGAACCGCCTGTAGGAGTCTTTCTCCATCAGGGTGAAGATCTTAGCCTGCGCCACCTCGAAGCAGGACAGTCCTGCAGTAACCAGGTTCTGTCTGGTCTCCTCTCTGCTCATCGCATCCAAGTTCACCTGAAAGGGTAGAGGATGTTATCTGGACTTTAGATTTACATCCTAGTGTAGAAGATGGATTATTCTGTCAACAAAATGGAGTGCTGTAGAAAGTCACGTCAAAAAGCACTCTCATTGGGATTATATCGTAAATCACACTTTTACCGGGATGTTGTACAGCAGGACTAGTCTTTTGACTTAAACCAGAAACTTTTTTTTAAATTCCATTTACAGTTCTTTTTGGAGATTGTGTATGTGACTAAAGCCTAGCCCTTCTACTCTAATGTAGTGTATTTTCTTTGTATTACCTCTGTACTCTCACTGCAGTTTTGTCATGACATGGACAACACATTTATAATTACCTCATTAGGAGAGTCTGCCACCACATACTGTTCATAGATCTCCCTGGCTTTAGCTGACATCTTGTTTTGAGGTGTTTTCTTGTATTCTTCACAGGCAGCCCAAAACTCCATGTTCTCTTGGCTGAACTCGGACTTCAGGAAGCTTGTGAACACATCGCGGCCATCTGACACAGAGAGAATATAGTGGAAAATGTCAATCATGGTGGATAGCATCACTACATCTGATTAGTAATTCATGTTGGGGTGGGGAAAAAAATAACTCTTTTGGACAGGTGGACAAAGGAGTGAGGCGATTAGAAAAAAAAAGGGAATCTCATGGGAGCGCTTCTCTGCGGGGACTAAGTGGTGGAAGCTGTGGAATGAGGAGGTCAAGGCCCGGGTGGCTCTCAGGAGGCCATTGCTCCCAGTCCGTGTCCCAAGCGTCAGCTTCCAATACATCATGATGGGGCCTATGCAAACACTTAAACCCCCACACAAACACACACACACACACACACATATAGCAATATAATGTAGAAGACCCTTAGGGGCCACCCAGGACTGTCTCCAGACACGTAGCACACGTCCAGAGCATGAGAATGCCGGCCAAGGGTGCATGTCTGCGTCTGTATCTGCGTTCTAGCAGAGTCGCCACTGTGCCAAAGCGCAGTCCATTCACGCCAAGCTCCCTAATTTGACCCTCAAACCCAGGGAAGGGAGAGCGTTTTGGCTTGACAAGAGAGGCTCACCTTCACTGTTCATTACGTTGTTAAATGACTCCTTCCACTTCTCTACCTCAGCTGGCAGAGGGACCCTGAAACCAGAAATGTTTTGTTTTAGTTTATTTACACAGGTATGCCAGATTTTTCATTTGTGCCATCTTTTGTGTCTGTGAGTTTTGTCATGTTTGGTGCGTAATGTTTAAAGCTGTGTTCAAGGCACCATGCTGATCAGACTGCCATGTATTGAGTAGAACGCTAGTGAGACTGGCATGTTTCATACATCCATTTTACGTAGCATCCAGAGAGTATTGGTTTGCTTTTCTGACTTTTATCCCTGTCAATAATAATTGACCAAACATAAATTGTATACAACTTAACCAAAAATAAACAAACAAAACAAAATGCAACGTGTTTCTCTAAATTATCTTAAGATTAAACTAAGATTTTTGGAACGTGTTTTGTGTAAATGGAGGGAAAGGTCTGCTTGATGTTCTCCTAAACTAACCAAATTAGAGAGCTAAATCCTATCAAGAGCAACACAGCCTGAAGAATTTTATGACTAGCAGAATCCCCTTCTGAACTACAAGAGTTGTTAAACCCTAAATATGTTGATTTGTTTGAAAAGCAGCGAATATTACAATATTTGTTCAAAGGGAAAATACATTTATCACCATGCAATTTTATTCCACCTGCAAAACACTTATTTTCATCGAGTACATATTATGAATTATACTGACGATTTGGCTGCTAAATAAACTTTTTTTTTATTTTTCAAACATAAATATAATTATAAGTCATGAAAATAAACATGCATGTAACATAGTCTGTTAACTGAGTGCAGATATCTGTTTTTCGTATGCTCACCTTTTGACTCCTGAGGCTTTGTCTTTGATTTGCTGCTGCTGGTCAGGTGGCTGGTCTGGCTTCTGCAGCAGAAAGCCAATTTTGTGCTTTATGTCTTTAGCACTGTAGAGT
This sequence comes from Galaxias brevipinnis, assembly GCA_036023535.2. Lineage (NCBI taxonomy): Eukaryota > Metazoa > Chordata > Actinopteri > Galaxiiformes > Galaxiidae > Galaxias > Galaxias brevipinnis. The sequence continues at coordinate 28,295 of JAVQIZ010053897.1, forward strand.
GATATAAAGACGATTATCAGGTGAATGTGTTTGGTCAGAGATGGAAGTCAAAATCAGTCCTCAGTCAGTCATAATTTACGATTACTCCATTTGTTTCCATGCAGAAAATGTTTAAAAATAAATATTTATTAATATGTTGATTTGTATTACCTTTTCAAGCAAGTTGCTGGGAGTGCTGCTAATCCTCGACACATGGTTTACTGTACAGATCCACGCAGGTTTCAGAATATCAAGAATGGTTTCAATAATGTCAAAACAGCAACAGTAGTAGAGCAAAGGAGGTTTGACTAGTTTTCACAGTCAGAGCTTCATGTCTCCTCCCACAACGGTGCCTTTATACCACTACAGCCCTCATCAAATCTTAGACCAATCACAGCAAACTCTGTGTTTGTGTGAATTTGTGTTTGTGTGTGTGTGTGTTTGCATGTCATCGATCAAAAACAGGATAACATCTAGTGAGATTTATTTTCAAAGAAATGTATGATCTCAACAGCAAACATTAATGCAAAAATAATGTTAAGCAAAGCCTGTTTATTATGGGATCACGAGAGGGTCAATACCCAACATGTCTGTATATAAATGTGTGGTTGTATTTAGGTGTGTAATATTAAGGGTCGTCATAAACACGTACGAGGGTTTGTGTGTGGTGTACTCAATAGTTTGTAGTTGTACATGTGATTCTCCTCATCTGTGACACGCTGTGCCTAGATAGAAAATTAAACTCACACCACTAGACACTAAAATACACACTTTGTTTTTGTGGGCTAATTGCTGCACTGGTAACTCTTCGTCCAGGATATAAACCACCGTGTTAACCATGATTGTTAATGCAGCATGTTTCACTTAGCTCACAACTCTCAAGTTTAAAAACGACTGTTAATGCAGAACAGACTTCCATCAGATACATGTATTTCTGTTCTGTGCTCATTTGAAACCCTCGGATGTGGTGGTGTGTTTGAAAGATGGTGGTTTTGGCACACAGACATCCGATAAATGCAGAGAACAGAACCTTGCGTTCTAATTGGAAGCTGTTGGGAGAAGACCGAAGACACTGTCAGCAGCTGGAGAAAAGGACAGTGGGTCAATGGCTGCACTACTGATTTAAATGTGCCCTCTGAGTGTTGTTAAAGCTATCTGTTTTCAAAGGATTTTGCTGCAAAAAGGCTTTCGGGTCCCTCACCCTATAATGTAACTGAGTCTATTTTCTGAAAGGAGTTTAAAGAGACAATAATCTTGCAATGAAAGTAATTTGGTCTGGACTCCTTGTCCTTTGTCTTGTTATGTTTTTTTTGCAGGTCTACCTTTGTCCAAATATCTTGTACAGGCAAACAAAAGTACATGACTATCAAGCTACTTGGCACTTGAACAGCCTCCCCTTTCATCTGATCCACGTAATCAGCCTGCAATTTTTTTCTTTCTGCTGTCCATATGCAGGGTAGCTGAACCTTACATGACTTCATTTTTAGCCAACATATGCAGACATTTAGTCTCTTGATGACTCCCAGGAGCAGCATGTGCGTCGAGTGTGCACGTAATTCGTTTGTAAATGGACCTTTGACGGTATTGATCAAAGTTGAATGGTGAATGTTTGTTTGTTGGACCAAAAACAGCACAACTCATCCTAATTCATGAAAAGTGTACGTTGTTTAATGTATGTGATTGGAGAACATTTGCCGTAAATGTAAGTTCCATGAGCTCATCTCAAACAGTTATAGAGGTTCTGTATTAGTCATGCGCACAAACCAAACTGATAGCCTTTCTTTCTTTAAGTGCTGGTTAGCATCTAGGTGATCAAAAGAAACATCTCTGGCAGAATAAAAGCTTGAGTGCTATGTGAGGTTAAGTGCCTGCAGATGTTTATGGTTTTGTGTTTTTGTGTGTTTTGTCCATGTTGCTCAACCTATTGCTCAACTGAACATTTGGAGAACGATCAGAATGATCTCACATCTGTGTAATTCTGGCACTTGCGGGAAAGTTCTAACAATAGAAGAACAAAACAGCCTGTAGTTGCTTAAATTTTTTTAGGTCCCCCAGTCTTCAACACTTTTCTACCCATCAACATGGTAGTCATGCAGCCAGGAAAAGCTCCTTATAAGAACGATGTCATTATAGAGGTTTGAAATTTGGCCTTTTGACAAAATAATCTAATCTTTTAAGACTAAAGTAAATACTCCAGTATATGTTCCTAAGCTGATAACTGCCTGTTTAATTTAATGAATTAACATTACCTGATAACGAGACAAAAGGACTACAAAAGCCCTTACACAACCACACGGTGATAACAAACCACCGTGGTCCTGGGCTGGCACACCTGCCTGTGTGATCCGTCCTCGCCAGCTTGCCACATCTCTCAGCACTGGCTTTGTCTCCAGGCTTCTCACTGCAGCTCACCGTGTCTGGCCCTGACTTGCAGGTGGGGAGCTGTTCCAACTGGATTTAAATCAGGACACATTGTGGATCTTACCGCAGTGCATGTGATACGATCAGATCATGTCAAACGTTTCTATCTGTTGAACTCATACTTTCATTTGCCGTGTTAGCTGAGCGTTATGCTTTATAATTAGGTATAAGTCTCTGCCTAAGGGCAATCATGTGGCCTGGCGTTGATCATGTGCTGCAAATTGTCCTATTATTGTGAAGGGGTCCTCATTTAATCTATGTGTCAGATAGGATAGGCTCCAGCCCCCCACCCCCCCCCACCCCACCCCACCTCCCACCCCCCCAGCAAAGGATAAGCAGTGTAGCTAATGGATGGTTTGAGATGTAATGTTGTGAAAGCAAAACGTTGTTGTGGCCGCATGCTGCTCCACATTCAGATTTGCTTTGACCCAAAACAATATAGAGCAATGTGGTTATCTACCTGTCCAATTATGATATCAGGTAGAAGAGTAAAGTTTATCTGTGTGTGTCAGTTACTGCTCTTTATTCCATTAGAAAAGGTACCATATAGAGTGGTCCAAGGGTCGTGGTAGGCTCTATATCAGCACTAATGACTACCTTACATTGCAATCGAAAGATAAGAGAACAGCAACACATCAGGTGACAGGGAAAGGCCTAGGAAATGAATTTATATCCAACACTTTACAGTGAGTTATTGCTCTCATCTCATTACCTCACCTATCAGTAAATACATCTTGCGTGACCCCAGTGGCTGCGGAACAGGAACTTCTTCGATCCATGTTGAGTGACTCAGTGCTGTGTACTGTAAGTAAAGGAGACAGATGCTGTTGTAGATCACTGAGAGGCAGACAGTGCCAGTCCTCTGACATGGCAGCCATCAAATAAGGAAGTCTTATTGCCATTTGTTCATGCGGCCACTCCCCTACTGTCTTCAGGCCATACCTGCCTGCACCACTTATGTCACCATGAGAGGTTGGGAGCCAGTTTCTTCAACAGTGGTCATAATAAGACAGAGACTGAGCCCAGTGTGTTTATGTGGGCGGCATGGGATAGCAACACAACATGGTGAACAGCAACTTCAATATGAGACAGAAACATCTGTAGGGATGAGACCAATATCTATGTGAAACAGATACTGTAGCCATTCATTATATTGAACGAATCTGTAGAATTACCTACGCTAATTTAAAATACTTTACAGTTGAAAGTAAAATCCCAAATGGTTTGACTGTGATTTGTCACTTTAACAAGTATTTGTTTCGTTTTAGTATCAACTCGGTTAATGTCACTTGCATACATTATTTTTGCAGTAAATGTTAGTGGGTTGACAGGTTATACATTTTTATTTTTTCATTTTCAACGGTGCGACCCTGTAAATTCAATGTTGGTTAGAGCTGGATACCCCAAGATAAATAAAGGTAAAAGGTTATATGCAAAAGTCAGCAAATTCTTAAATAGAATAGTATCAAACACTGTTTGTTATTATAACACTGCTTCTTTTAGTGATTTTTGTGAAATAGTGATTATTGATTTTTTTTTGCAAAACCAACCCTACTTTCAGATGACCCTCCCTGCCTGACCTAATGACGTGCTTATTCTAACCGCTTGCTAAAACCTTTTCAGTCAGCCTGAAGGTATAAATGAGATAATGCACCCCCCTAAAATGAGTCGCCCCCGTCGGTCACGTAGGCTGTGGAAGTCACAGGCGGACTGATAGATAAGTCAATAGTGGGGGAGAATAATAACAAGCAGTGTTCGGGGTCAGGGGTTCAGATCCATATCTCACCAGATGTCAATGAGTGACCACCTCCACGCCTTTGATCTGAAGCATTAGGGGCTGAATGGAGCCAGGAGTGGCTGGCTGGTGTCTGCTCCCAACATAACTGAAGCCTGTTGTTGGAAACCCACACCTGGGCGTCCGTAGGCTAAGCATGATGCAGACTCTTAGAAAACAAATGGCACCCTCAAAGATGAATTTGTAATCTAAAGCTATGCTTTTCTTATCATCAAATTAATGTGTTATTTGTGCTCAACATTTTACAATAGAAGCACAAATTACAGAAAGCATGCTTGACCTAACATTTGAGGCGTAATTCCTCTGACAAGATGAGAATGTGAAAAGTGTTATTTGTGGTATTAAGCTTTAGACAGTCCTGTTTTTCTCCTGAAGAATCAAGTCTTTTCCAGGTGCTTTGATGTGTTATATTTGCCTAAGTCAGTCATAATATAGATTATCACAGTGGCACATAAAAATAATACAGAGTAGATGTGCATACATAAAATGTTTACCACTACATCTATTTTCTTGCTTTTCTCATGTCTGTTATTTATTCAATAGAATAAATCGGTCTTAACCAGACTCCATTTTACCTGTTTTTGACTTCAGAGAATTTAACAACACTGAATCAAATGACCCGGGACATAATTCTACTCCCAGAATGCGAAAGCAAACATGCTCGGGGTATATATTTCTCCCATTAAATCTGTTCCAGAAGTGATTTGATACGCTGACTGTTGGACCCTGAACTGCAATGTAGCTCCTTTGGGGAGTGGTGAGCCACCAGCACGATGGACATAAGGTCCCACTGGGAGTGTGAGAGATGGGGACTCTACAGGGATGGGGAAAAGAACAGGCTGAAGCAAGGACGCAATATTGCAGCTGCTATTGACGAGTCACATGTTCTAGATATCTCTCTTTCCTTAACAACCACTACAGCTGCAGCAGGTATCAGAGCCATACAGTACATTTATCTGGCCTGTTATTTAGTGTTTGGTATAAATGTTACCTGCGATAATATGGACATATCTTCTGAATTTGCATTCCTGCCTAACGAGAATGATGATGCCAAGCAGTCAGTTGAAATAAAACACATGCAGGGTCTCATGGTCTGAACAGAGACCCCAGATATCCCAGAGATATGCCATGACCATATAGGTATACATATATTCACAGTGTATGTTTTACATGCAGCTTTTACAGTATTTGTCTATCTACCGTTTTAGGCAACCTCCTGAGTGGTTTCACGTATTCATGGAAGTATTTTAGCTCCACCCTGTGGCAGGTAATGTGCTCAATTTCATCCAAAACGATTACATGACATTTTTTTCTTGTCATGAAACAGTTTTGATGATTGTAATTTAAAGCACAATATGAAATATTAGAATGAGTAATAACCAAAAGTGTAGCTGCAGTGACAGCAAAAGCAGATTTCACTACCCATTATGTGTCTCTTAATCACCACATTAGACTGATGAATCTGTAGTTGTCGCAATGAAAACAACACTTCATTTGATAAATTAATTGCTTTGTTGCTAGGCGGCCCACGGGCCCAAATCTAAATGTGCAAATTAAGCTCCTTAGCATTCAACTAGTTTTGCCTAGAGACCAAAGTTTCTTGAGTGTTCCTTTGTTGCACTTCACAAATTCACACAGAGGCAATGGACAAAACACAGCCTGTCTGACTCTTGCCACAAATCAGCCCATTTCTAAAACAGGGCTGTTCTTCAGAACCCATTCAGTAACCAGTGTGCCTACTTACCCAGCTTACCAAACAGATCCTGAGCTTGGCAAAATGTAAGTTGCACTGGTCAAAATGCTGGATCAGCTGTATGGATTGTTTTAACCTTTTGTTGGGTTACTTTCTGCAACACTGCGTGCTGGGTTATGATAGTCCAAATTTCTGCGCTGTAAAATCTAATTAGTTAACCTTACTTAAAAACAGCATGCAAACCGATTGCCGTAAAAAAACAAGTAAAGTGGAATAGGAAACAAGTATAGTGAATAGGAATTGTATGGTGTACATAGGAAATGAATGGTGTACTTTCTAATAAGTAAGTACAACATACAATTCCTATTCCACTCTACTTGCTTCCTATTCCACTTAATTAGCTTTTTTTAAGGCAATTGGTTTGCATGCTTTTTTTTAAGTATGATTAAGTAATTACGTTTTACAGTGTGGGTTACTCAAGTAAACTGGTACACCTGCCCAGAGCCCACCCACTCACCAAGTTTTGAGACAGAGAAGATGGCCTTACACTTTTAATTTGTAAGTAACCTGGCAGTATCATTATGTGGGTTTATATTGCCAGCAATTTAATTGCCTTTCATTTTATATTTGATACCTTGTTATAGAATGTTTACACTACTGGAAAATCCAGCTTGGACAAGCTTGGATTTAAAGCTGGTCTAAGCTGGTATGAGCTGGTTTGAGCTGGTGGACAACCTTGGTCAAGCTGGTATGAGCTGGTGACAGCTGGTCTAGATCGTGTACCTGGTCTGGTCTAGTTGGTAGCTGGTGGTAGTAGCTGGTGGTAGTTGGTCTACCAGTTGTCAAAAAACCTAGCAACAAGCTGGTCAACCAGCTACCAGCTCAAGCTGGATTTTCCAGTAGGACAGCGAGTAACTTGCTTACGATATATTATTATTATTTAATTCAGGGATACACAGACTGCTTTGTGAAAGAAAATCTTTTTGAATTGAACATGACGAGCTGCTTTCAGAGTTTGAATGTACTCTGTACTTGGTGTGATATCATCTAACAGCCTACAGATTTTTAACTTGAAAATAAATCCACTCCTACAGCTTATTTTAAAAGAATCTCTATTGCAGCTGAAGATGTTTACCATGAGACCTTGTCGATGACTTTTCCATTGCAAATTTTGTATATGAAAAGGAACTCTGTTGCTTGCAAATGTTTAATTTTTATAGAAACTGTGTATCAAACAAATAAATTATGTAACATTGTCAAGCATTAGTAAAAGATTTGTAAAGCAACTGTTTGTCTGTATTTTTGCTTTAAACAATGTGGCAATGTATATTACAACCAAAACAAAATACCCAGTTTGATTTAACTAATAACCAATAAACTGGGTTATATTAACCCAACAATGGTCATAAATGAACCAGTAGCTGGGTCAATCTTCCAACCCAACCTGCTGGTTTATAAGTCAAACTACACCATGCTGAGTCAAACTGATGCAACTACATCACAAACACACACACACACACACACACACACACACACACACACACACACACACTCTCTCTATTTATAATGGGATAGTACACAATACAATTTAAAGTTTTATAAAGCGTTGAGGAATGTTTTGTAAACAGACCCTTGCATTGTAAATAAACTCATTGATTTATAAGTCAACTGATTGTGTAATTTTTAACAGAATTTGCTGAGTTAATAAAAAAGGTACAGGGCACTTGAAGTCAAAAGTTGTGCACCGGTTTGACGGGTTTGTGAATCGTCTACAGACTCTTTAGATTTCATTATATGACTGTGTGTGTGTGTGTACTTATAATAATAAGATAATTGCATTATCAAAGCCTGAAAGATTTGTAAAAACAATATTGCAGTTCAGAGCACATGCAAGCTACTGTCAAAGTTTGAAATATGTTTAACACAGTTATATGCCGAATCAATAGCTTACCAATCAGCAATCAATTTAGGGCTGATTGGAGCTAGGAGACTTCTAAACTATACTTTCTTGCAAAGAATTACTGGCAGATGTCTATTCTTACCATGAGCATAAGTAGCATGTTGTTGGCACAGACGGAAATAGTATGATAGTGAGATGGCTTAGTCTCGTATACCTGACATTTAGGAATATATAAGTACGGTATACAGTATATGCATATTAATGCAGACACAACAAATGCATTGCTTGTGTTTATTTTTCTCCCTGTATGACTTCAGTGTTTATTATGTAAAATGTCTGGAGGAGATATACTGTAAATGTGTTACAATCATTTTCCACTCCCCTCTTTCATTTAGTATTCCCTTGAGAAGTGCTTCCACTTAATGTGTCCCGTGCCCCACATTCTGAGAAACAACTTTAATAATTCAGCAAGAATCCATGGGCCTACAGTAAAAGTGTGTTTGTACAGTATTTGTGTGTGTGAGCATGTGCATGTTGTATGTAAGGGTATACCGGTACAAATGTGTGTGTGTGCCCCAGTCGTTGAGGGTCCATAAGCATGCTTGAAATCGAGCTTATGGCAGGGCTTTTTAGAAGAGCTGCCCAAGAAGGTCACCAAGGACTGGGCTGCTGACACACTGACCTTATGTTGACTCGACTACACAAACATCCTTCGAAATCTTTGCTGAATGTGTTCTCGGTCAGGGTTACTGGTAGGCTCATGGGTAAATTTTTTATATCTTGACATGAATTATCACAAGGACAAATGAGATACTAATCATCTCTGATCACCATTCATTAAATAGATACACTCGCAAAATAAAAATACAAAGCACAGAACCATTTTCTTGACCTACTTTACAAGATTGACATGCTGCATTATTCTGTTGCTGCCCCATGTAGCTGAAGAAAGGTCAGTCAGTCAATACACTACGCCACATGAGGGTTACAATACAAAAAGCAGACAGCAGCTTTTTTGGGAGATGTGTAGTGCTGATTTTGGCTCTATAGTCGTGTCGTTTAATCTTAAAAATCCACCTATTACATGGAACATATGCTTCCAAGGCCAGGAGACTAAGACTCACCAAATAGGATTAATATATTTGCTGTCCCTTCTTGGGAGCTCTAAAACAAAAGGGGTTTAAAACACAATAATTCTCTCAAAATGTAGGGAGGTATTCTGTTTTTTTGTTATTAATTCTTCCCTGTTCAGCTAAATACAATTTGTGTATTAGTGATTGTACAGTATATACCTTCACAGGGTGTCAAACTGTGTTTGGAGTTGGTTTGTAACATAAATAAAGTTACATATTATTAGTACTAAAGCAATGTAAATTATATTGTGAGGTCAAAACAAACCTATTTCCACAAAAAAACAAAACAATAATGGGCTGGTTGAGGACACCGAGTTTGTTAATATGAACCTTCTTCCACTGAAGTGTTCAGAAATGGAATTAGCGCTGCTTCAATTCCCATCCCATCTGGGACACCTTGAGGGAGTACATCATCTTTAATTTAAGTTGTAGGAGACACAGATGGACTGTGCATTATACAATATGTAGCTGCATTATACATATACTGTAAGAAGTAGTTTAATAATAAAAAAGATATCACAACCAAATGTCAGTGTCACCTACAGTAGTTTTATTACCCTTCAGATACAGGCTCATGGCCACTAGCTGGTACTATTGCTCCTCTTCTATGATATACAGATGTTGGTGCTTTACATACATTCCAAAAGAAAATGCAAACGTTAGTGTTAGGCTTAGGTAAGTAATATAAGAAAATGGTTTTATCTTTATTAAAGCAAGGTAACCTATTGGCCTCTCTGATTTTACCTCAAAAATAAAAACACAAATAAACGTTTTACAAAAAGGCTTTTGTAAAATCATAATTGCAAATCAGGTGTATTTCCTCAAGCCTAACACTTTGAACAACTTATAACTTTAAGAAATACAATTATGGAAAACATCTTTACGTTCAGTTTGACAAGAAGTGGGTGTTTCACTCCTCCTACATATCCATTATATTATTTTGTTCCAATGAAAGCAGGTGGAATTCCCAGATTCCTCCAATCACGCTCTTTCTCCGGATAGCCCATGTGGGAGAGGCTGGGAAGAGGCTGGCCGCGGAGGAAGCGTAGTTAAGTTTGATGCAGAAAAAACAAGGAAAACAATATTCATGCCCGTAGGCTGTTTTTGCTGTACTTCATACCTTGCTGGTATAGACTAATTGTCGGCTAGGCTGCATTCTTTTAAGGTGGTTAGGGGAGTAGAACACGTTCGGCGTAGTGTGTCAGTAGTGCGCGGAACCGGCTCGAGTGTACAAAAGATACAAAGTTACCTATTGCCCTCTGGATACTACTGAGGCAGTTTCCGTGAACTATTGTTGCGATAATGGAACACCGGAACTGAGAAATCGATAACTATTTGGACTGGCATAGCTGGCATTGTTTTAACTTGTCCCAAATATATAATTATCGTTTTTATAAGAGGGTAAACAAAGTAATCATGCCAGGCAGAACCAAGTACAACCTAGTTGATGACGGCCACGATTTGAGAATTCCATTGCACAACGAGGAAGCATTCCAACATGGAATCAACTTTGAAGCGAAGGTAAATTCTATAACCAGCTATGTCTTAGTGTGTTTTACAAAAGTATTGCCAATGTTGTTATTACTGATACTCTATGTAGGCTACGAAAGGAATGTTTTTCTATCATTTGTATGCTCTACTCGTCTTGTGTAAACAATTGGTCACAGAACGTGTATATGAGTGGTATGAAATGTAATGTAATTAGGGTTACAGACTTAATTAGTTACAGCTTTGAGGTAATACAATAAGTCAGTATCTTACAAATTTATTTAAAATTTGCTAAATAATAACATAACCTGGGGATTGTTTGGTTAGGTTTCAAGTGACTGTTCGTGTTTATGTTTGTGTAGACCAAAGTAAAACGTAAGCAATTAGGGGATGGATAATTTAAAGAAAAGGTCCTAACGGTATTTTATTTTGTTTGCTGTGAATAGTATATTGGCAGTCTGGACGTGGCAAGGCCGAACAATCGTGTGGAGATTGTGGCTGCTATGAGGCGAATAAGGGTAAGTGAGATGCTATGACGCTGTCAAGAGTAAAAAAAAAAATCCTTCGGTGTGATACAAAAAAACTAAATTGCAATGGTCAACCCATAACAATAAGCAAAACCCAAATACCATTAGTGCGATGCTATCTTTCTTCTCTGAAAGCACATTGCTGTCTGCTTTGTTGGTCCGCTGTCAAATAGTATGCCTTCAGGGTAGACCTTTAAACCGAGTGCAGTGGAGAGTGATCCTTTTGAAGATTTTTGCTGCTTGTCCCTTTTTTTTCCGGAAATTTTCATATTAAAAAGCGTGGAATCAGGGCAATTTAAGAAAAACAAAAGCATTCCAGAGAAACAAAAGCATTATGTTATTATCGAAGTCGGGATTTATTTTTCTTCAAAATTTATTAATTGCTTATTGTCCCTATATAGGTGCATAGCTCCGCACTATTTTTGTATTTTCTGTCATCTCCTCCTAGTGTTAATAACTAATATTTTTCATAGGTGTTCACCATCACACACAGACACACACATAGTGCAAATTACCCTATTAACCTTTTCAGTGTAAAGACCCCCTGCCTCTCTGTAGACCCCCCAGAGGGCAATCAGGGCAGCTGTTGCTGTTGGCACAAAAAGAGGCTTTGACTCCTGTTGTGTGAAAATAGTTTAGGACAGTCTGGTCAACACGATGGGAGGAACCCCCGGAATCATTGGTGGTATATACAACCACCCTGGAATAACATTGAATACTGTAATACTGTAACATTAGATATTCTTCTATTACACTCTGTGGAAAGCTTTACATAGGGTTTATGTGAGGCACTAAGGACTGTGGTATTTTCATGGTATTTGGACAATGTTGTTTTTATATCATAATACAGTATTCAGCCGTTGGACTTGAGGGCTGTAATGGAAGATGTGTTTCCTAAAGCCCCCCAGTAGCTTTTTTATGTTTTATAGTTTTTTTTTGTCTGTTTCACAGTCGGATTGAGTCATGCGTGTTGCTAGGCAACTTATTGATGAGTGGTGTTATTGTCCATTCTGTGCTTGAGTCACATTTCAGTCAGCATTCAGTCATCTATATATAAAATCAAAAATGCATTGTGTTTTCTTGTGATATTTAAAGCTACATACATTTTTTACAATTGTATCCACGCTCTTTGAAGTTAGATATGAAGTATTCACAAGGGTATGCCATGCTAAGTGAAGAAAAATCACAGAGCAGAGAAAAAAGGGGTGTATATATTCATGAATTCACATCCAGTTATCTTGTCTGCTTGATGACCAACTCCATCAAAAACGGTTTATAAATTGAATTTATTGTTATTATCATAATCCAGTAGAGTAAAGTAGTAGCTGTTCTACTGAAGAGAAGGCCAGATCTTTGCACTACCTTTAAAGGGATTAATTTCTCATTAATCTGTCTTTGCTAGGTTAATTGACTGTGGACCGACAGAACAGCATGCCCTGAGACGATTAAAGCTGCTCTTAGGAAATTGAGCAATCGAGGGCTGTGTCTGAGAAGCAGAATATATTGACTGTCTTTAGCTTCTTGCTCAGACCGACAGGATTATACCCTGGTGACCTCTTTATATGTCACTGTATCCCGTTTAAAGCCATGCATGAGAAAATAAAGGGGTTTTATTGCAGTTCAGTCAAGACAGCCGTGGCAGTTGTGGAATGGCATGTTGTAGATTCCATCCTGTTCAATTGTTGAATTGCACTAATTGAAATAATGAATGGTTATTGGCATCAACTGCAACTCATGAACTGCACCTGAGTCTGTCCTGATGTCAGACACTCAAGACAGTCCAGCAGGTCTGGATAGAACAATGGAAACGTGGCAATCCTGTCTTCAGTCTCCAGCTCCATGCTTTCTCCACCGTCATGTGCAAGTCACACCTAGTTATCCCTTTATTTAGAATTATCTATGTAACACATTCATTTTAATATCATTGAGCACTTGAGAGAGTTGGAAGGATCGGGGGGGAAAAGACGGTGGTTTTAGTGCGCTGGCAATCTGGTGTATCTACTGTTTTAATTAGTTTACCTCCTCCAGTTTGATTGACATTAACGTGATACAAGTGAGGCATATGTTGAATTAATTCAGTCCAGTTTGATAAGTGGGCCTCACAGAGAGGCTTTGTTAGGTCTGATAGAGCTGGTTGAGCGGACAGCAGACCCTCCCTGCTTTATAGGGACTGTCCTACAAGCTTGAAGAGCATAGAGGGTTTGAGGAGACAATAAAGCACCTTTCACATGCACGCAAGTAAGACCATGCTGGAAAGCCTTGCACTGGCATTTTGTCATGTGTCAATGCTGCTAAACTGAATACCAAGTACATTTGCTTTCAGTGGGCTCATTGATGGACCAATCTGGTCAGGGCATAGAGTTAACCAATATGAGGGTTACTTTGAGTAGCAGATCATCTAAATAGTGCATTTATCACAATGACTGCATTAAAACCAGGGTCTTACTTTTAGTTTTACCTGTTGGAAGTAGTTAAAATCAATATTTTATTCTTGAGTTAGAGAGGATAGTGCTTTCAGTAAGATGGCACTGATGGAATGCTTTAGTTTTTGTCTTGTTCCTATCAGCATTCACTGACCCCACATTTTACAGCAATGCATTTGTCATCAAGTGCCAGCATCATTAATCGTTAACCATGTCTCACTTATGTTAGCTAAAATCATTAACATTACCATTCAGTAGGTGTTTGTCTTGAGGCGAGTTTTTACAAGACTATTAGTTTCTTACCACCCCTTTGTCTGATGTGGGCTTCTCCTCCGCTTCTTAGTTCTAAGGACAAAGGTCAAACAGTGACTAAAAAGACTTGGCAGGGTTTGATATTTTCCTTCAAACTGATCACTCTCTTCACATTGTGCTTTTACAAAAGGAGGAATAGAAAGTTTGCATTATCTGTGTATCTATTCCACATTTCGATTGTGCCTGCCTAGTTTGTGTGGCCTCCAACATTCTTATACAGTATGCTCTCGCAGTATTGTATGCTTTAAATGGGCACAGACCCTTTGGATGGTTAGACCCACATACGCGGTATGTTATAGATTAACAATACATGTTGGCCTGCACAGTACTGTGGCCACACAGTCTTTTATAATCAAAATAGGCATTGACTTTTATCAGGTTAATGACTTTGTTTATGTTTTTTATATCCTGTGTTTAGTTTAGTTGTATAAACCGCCATATAATTGTTTACAAGTTGTTGATTATTGTGAAAAATAATAACAATAATCAAGTCATTTTTTAGTTTTAATCATCTAGTTTTTAATCAATTTTAATTGAACAAGGCTTATTTGACTAGGTAAAGGCAGACTCAATATGGTTGTGTTGCTAGTAGGGCTGCAGAATAACAAACAGAGGTGTGTCTGGCCCAGACCTCTTTCCTTCCCTGCGTGAAGTGTTTGAGCAAGTTAAACAGGAGACCTGTAGAGAGAGGGGGGCGTTTTGACTGGGCTTTCTGATCCATCTGCTGGGTGTTTGTGACTGAGACTGGAGCCCCAGTCTGGCCAGTCCGGCTGCTGACTCCTGGCTAACTGCCTGCCCTCTTGTTGTTCCCAAAAGAGACCCTCTGCAGGGTTTGAAGAGGGTGCCAAGACATAGTCCGGCCCCTCTGCCTGTTTCCCAGGGAAACTGAGCTCACAAAATCAACTCTCTCGACTCTCCCCTCTCGCCGCATATGTTTCGCTCCTTCAGTTTCTTCATTCACTTGCACTGTCTCTCACACACTCTCGTGTCTCACTGCTACAGTCATCATCCGATAGCCTCTTTTTGCTATCAGCAGCTAAGGAAAGTCTTGGCTGATTCATGGTTTCTGTTCTCAGAAACAGGGCTTTTGTCAGGCCTTGCTGTAACTAATGGAGATCCCGTCCTAATTTGATCTCCCTTTTTAATTAACGTCTTGAGTGCCACGGAAACATTTGTCATTCCCATGGATATTTATTATAATTTTAATCCAAGGAACGTGAAATAACTCAAAGATGTGTATTCAGAATGGGAGACCTAAGCTTTTCCGTTGTCCAGGCAAAGGGAGGGGAAGGTTAATAATGCCTGTTTGTGTGGCCAAGAAATCACTTAATAAATTAAAAAAGGTACATATGTTTTTATTTGAGACTCTAAAAGCACATGGCTGGTAAATTAATACAAATCTCTAAGACTAGTGCCCCTTTTTACGAATTAGGGCTGCTCCTTTCATCCGTGCCAATATGTTGAGTAAAGGTACACACACACATTTACCCCTTTACATACACTCAAACCTGTTGTCTATTAGTGATGTTTTTATGGCCTACCATAATTTTCATGGAAATGACTCCTGATTCAAGTTTCTTGAGTGGGTGTGAATAAAGACATCCACCCAGACCCCCCAGACCCCCCCTCCCCCCCACTCCCCTAGTAGACAATGACAAACTTATCCAGCAGCCTCAAAGTGTGTTGTCAGCAGCAGCAAATCCTAATTTTCTCCTCCTCCTCCACCCTCCTTGTGATAGATCCCTCCTCACAGTCCTCCGAGCCTCGCATTTAATCTTCTCGCAAACTGTAATGTTGCGTAGATGCAGCAAAGGTCCTCAAGCCTGCTATTGGAACTTCAACTTAGATTTGCACTGCACCAATATTAGATGCCACGTAGAAAGGATGGTTTCTTAATTTATGTGGTAATTGCTTTTTTTTTTTGGCTCAATAAAGGTCAGTAGTGAAATCTCTTCCAGCTGGCGCCTGGCAGCGCTGCTCTCACTGTTAGAGGTGGCAGTTAGAATGGGAGTTTGTTCAACTGCCAGCCTTACGAAACCGTGAACTTTGATACTCATATTGTATTTGTCTCACTATTAAATCCTCTTTATTGACCACAAAGTGGATACCTTGCTGCTGGAACCGCCGTACCAAAGCTCTCCGCCTTGGTCAAGGCAAATCACCTGTATTCAAATAGGTAGCCACAAATACGTGTTTTAAGAATCCCTTTCCTTTCATTGATGCTGTATGATGTGCGCCACAGTAGCTTCCGACTGGTTGCTTAACCTTAATGTAATTTTTATGTTAATCCAGCAGGACTTCTGAAGACGTTGATACTGTGTCATGATGAATAGGTCCGTGTTGAAATTCCCAGTTCAATAGTGTGTTTGATGGAACAGCGTGGAACATACTACTCAGAGGGACGGAATGGTCAGACAGATTGTTGATGGGCTCATATTGACTATTCTCTGGCGAGCTGGCACTGATTGAGTTCACGTTACTGTCTGGATCTATTTCTGGCAGCCTAGCTGGGACAGTCTACAATGCTGTGCCCATGGCTGGCTCTGGAACTCCAGCTAAAGGCTCCCTGTGGTCTGTGGTCTTGGCCTAATTGTTCAGGGCTATGGGTAGCAGTCAGTAGTATGCCCTGAGGTGTTCAAATTTAGACGGTTGGTGTTATATTGTGTTACTGCTAATAGCTGTGACAGGGCTTCCCTTGTTTTACGCTCTCATCTGTGACCAAGATGTGTTCTAACCCCATTGCCAAACATACCCAGAAGGCACACTAGATTGTGTGTGTGTGTTTGGTGTCAAACACCCTCTGTGTGGTAGTAAACTGAAGATCACAGCATTGTATTACACTGCTGTTCTGAGGGAATTGAGTGTTAGACACCTCCAGCAATGCCATTACAGGGTTCCAGCAGGCTCCCAGACCACACACAGTCCCAATAGCTTACAGTGGCCAACCCAGCTAAGCATCTCAACAGGCTTCCAAGCCTGCAACATTTACTTAACTCTGAGTAGAGTATTCACTGTAACCAAAGGGGGATAGAAGCCAGTCAAACAGAAATAACATGCACCCTCTCCTACTCACGTGACCAGGATCAGTAGTAGTAGTACAGTAGAAGGCTGCGTACATAGTTGGCATAGCTAGCATACCTCTGTGGCCATCGAACATGAGCAGGCCACAGGAACAGTGTTTATGCCACAAGTCTTGTTGACATGACGAGCATGTTCTAGAAATGTATCTTGGTAGCTAGTGTCACGCCCCTCTTTCCATGTCTCCTGCAGGACACACACACACACACACTTCCCCCATAGTCCATTGAGAATAATACTGCTATTGTGGGGTTGGTTAATGCAACCACTATGCAAACTTGACTTTAGCCTCACCTATCAGCTTTGGAACCAGGCTGCATCTCGATCCTGTGGAAAGTCTTTATTACCGCGTGACTTCCCCTTTTTACTCTTATAAATGAGAGGCAATTATCTGAGGACAATTCTCGACAGTGTGGTCGTTATGCCATGTTTGCGTAGGAGTTCAGATAAAAGTGAGAAAGAATGAAAGCTGTGATCCTTGTTAGTGTGTGGGTAGAAAAGCTTTTGCCCCTAGTGTGCCACAGTCCAATAGTCCTGTAATGAGACCTTCTCCCCTCACTGAACAGGATTACACCAAGAGCCTGCTACTGTCATCTCTGCTTTGGAAGCCCGCCTGGATATTTGGAGAAACTACTTTTACTGTCCTCCCCAACCCCTACACTCCGTCTCCAATTCTCTCTGCATAGTCGTTTTTTTTTTTCTTTCTCTCCCTATTCCTTGTCTTCACATCCTCTGTCTTATGAGCGCAGGACCAGGCTCTTATTTACTCCAATTTGTCACCCTGACTGACATGGCGTCTTTTTGTACCGCGTATCAAAACTGGAAAAATGACGTATCCCCTTCGTATTGTCTCACTTTCCCTGTGGTAGACAACCTGGATTAATTGGTTTTAGTTTGGCTGAGTGACATTACACATGGGACGTCCGTCACATGAGGTAAAAATAGTGGCACATACACACTAACATTCCCTTTGGGTGGATTTTAGACAGGTATCTAGCATGATTGACATTCAGAGTGGGGCGGTGCAGGCAGTCAGTGGCTTCTATGAGCTCACAGATGGTTTAGGGATTGAGATGCATTAGAAAAAACCTTTGGGCCATTTAATGTTGTTGGTGCATTTCCACCTCGAAAGTGAGCAAGGATAGGGTTAGGGATCTGGACGAACTGTTGGTGAAGCTCGAGGCATGAAGTTGAGTCATACGGTCCACTTTGCATTGATTTAAAAGTAAAAACAATAGCAGAGGCATAGTATTCTCATGTGGGCATTAGACAGTTCTGATCGTGGTTGTTGATGATTAGCGTTTACCACAACTAGACTTTTCAAATATGGCTTTTTCATATCAGTTATGTGGCCAGCAATAATATAGAGCCAATTTCATTACCATAGCGCCTATTAAAAACACAAATTGCTGAATATCAATTTCTTTAATGCGGTGATTTGACACATCCAATTAACTCTCTCTGGTCTGTTTTTATAGCTTCTCTTCCTCTCTGCTAGTTGCCAGCGTTTATTAGCCCACATTAAAAAAGAAAATGGAGTATGAGGCTCTTTTTGTAGCCCTAATCAAATTACAATATAATATCAGGCTTGGGTAGAAAGGCAAATAGCTGTGCTGCATCTCCTCATAGAGACCTTTTACTGCTATTTTAGTGACTACATCAGTGGATTTCCAGAGAACTATTCAGCATTTGAATGGAAAATATTGAGCAGCTGAACATAGAGACGTAGGATGTGAAGAATTCTAACTTGTATCACCATACACCACAATCAAAAGTGACATTTATTTCAATGTGGTTGATATTCTTATGGCTGAGAACAGTAACATTTGCAAAATCCTAATGTAAACTGAAGCCAAACCCAACGAATGAGCAGAAAGACTGCTCTAATTTGTATTTTCCAACATTTTTATCTAGCTTTCATTTGAAATATATTGAAAAGGATTACATAAATAGTCTTGTTTTATCATTTTCAGACAGTTTACAACCTGTGATCTAAGTTTCCAGAGTCCAGTCTTGCGATAACAGTGATCTGAATCATTAGTTGCAAGGGATTCTGTATACAGCAGATGTATAAATAGTACTTTGCAGTAAACAAAAATGATCAGTCGTTTAGGAGAAGGATCGCAAAGACCTGCTGGGTTTCAGTCATATTCAGCCAATGCTTTGGCTTGCCTTGCTCCTGATTGGTTGGTCAATAGATTAAGTCTTCAGGCTATCTAATGATGCTGACACAGGCTTACTGCTGATCATGATATACACTTTAAAACTCCCAAATGTAGTTGTTTCCTCTATGTTAGGTAAACTTTGTGAGGCCCTGGGCTGGTGAGAAGCAGCTGAGAGGCTCAGATCTAGGATCACCTCATTATAAATTGTACTTTAATCCTGATGGGATGAGGGAGCAGAAAAGTGCCATCAAAATATACTTGGTGTGTGGGACAGGAGTGACGAAAACCACAACTCTAGATCAGGATGTTATTCTGTGGGTCAGAATATTGTAGTACATACACATCCTGTTTATGTGTTCGGCCACTTGTTCTTTATTTGCTTAGTTGACGATAGCAGCACAACTCAAATGGAACGTTTTATCAATGCATAGATCATGAGCACCTATGTCTGCATACGTGTTTTTGGGTGTGTCTAAGACCCTGTATACGGTCCAGTATACAGTAGAAAACGTTTTTTTGGCCCTCTCATCGGTATAATATATTAGTGCTTCTCGGTGCATTCTATTTTTTCTTGCAAGTGATTTAGCATGTAGCCTGTGTGAGCTGGCTACAGGAAGCCTTTTCACAGAGGGGAAATGGGAGAACAATACCTTTGGCCATGGGAGCTGTTTGGCTGGTCTGCTGCTAGCCACTGTCTGGTAATCACAGCTTCAAAACTGTAGGAAAGAACTCAGAGCCTAAGACAATCAGCTTGGAGGAAGGAAGGATTTGGGTAAAGGGTACCTTTGTAAACATAGGCTAGGCCAGAATAGGTGCAGCTTGAAGAATATGCCTGTGTCCAATTCTTTTTTTTTTCTCAGTTGAGTAACTAGTCTTTAGAAGTATTAGTTATCTGCAGCAAAATGTCCTAATTTCCTGAGTCTCTTTGTCTAGAATCTGAAGGAATGCACATTACAGTACGTGGCTCTGTGCTTATTGAAGCCGGTCTAATGTTCCATCTCAGAGAGATTTAAGATAATTGGTCCCAATGAGAGATTATCTTCCGGCCACTAGACATTCATGTCATACAGACACCATGTCTGGCCTGTCTGACCTCTAAGGACCGTAATCTGGCAATCAACTGTGTGGCTCCGCAAAAAAAATCTTATAAAACATCTCTGTCAGTGAACCATACGAAAAAAAGTGGTCTTCACAAAGATATTTTGTCAAAAGGACACAATATAGATCAAATAGGTTCCACAGATTTGGTATGCAAAGGCATTAACATTTTACCAAATGCAAGTTATGGATTATGGCTAGGTGCTGACAATTTTCTTCCTCATTAACAGTAGACAGATCTGTGGATTTTACCTCTAATCAACTGCAGTGGGTGTCTGACTATCATGTTTAAGTGTTACCCTAGTAGTATTTTTAAAGCCAGAAATGAAATATTTTAAAGGAGATTTAAGTGACAATATGAAACGCAGATTGTGACATCAATGTATTGTAACGTTAGCTTTACTATGGTAAAGAATTATAAGATTTAGAATAGATGCCCCAAATGATAATGGCTCTTTTCCAGGAGTGGCCTCTTATTATTGAATCGAGTGTAAAAAAAAAAAGAAAAGAACACATCGGACAGTGTACTCATCAAAGCGTCATTGACAGTTAATACATGTCATTCTCACTTGCTTTTCTATGTTGTAGATGGGCAACTATCAACAACTGGCCTCTTTGTATTGAATAAATGTAAAAAATAACACTGTGGATAGATTGTATGTTCATCGCAGCTTCACTGGCAGTCCTTCGAGGATAAATCAATACAGTTCCCCCTTTTATCCTTGCTCACTTCCAACAATTTCATAGATTTGAAAAAAAGTAATATGTACATTTCTTTGAAGTGGACAAGCACAGGGCAGAAGCATAAAAGTTTGTTCTAAAGCATCTTTGAGTCTAAATCCTGATAGAAGCCGCTGGCTGCCGGCACAGCCCCTCTCTAAATGTCAATTATTGTTGATATGAACAATAATATTGCTTCCATTATATTTTTATGAAATCAACAAATGAGTGGTTGTAAAAAGCTTTTTCCTATTGAGAATCTAAAAGAAGGGTGCAAACCTGTGTATATATCCTTTCATTGTTGCAAGTATCATTGGTTAGTATTCAGCAAGGAGAAATGTGAGCGTAAATAAGTAGTCTAATGCATTTCTGTGTGGCCAGGTAATGGCAGGGTTGTGTTCCATTTAGAGGAGTGAGGGCACAGGGACCCTGGTAGAGTAATTTTCTCTACAACTTCCAAACACTCTATCGACACTCTTATCACACAATCTACACTTCCTAGTGAATGGCAGCACTATCTCTGCTTCTTACTGGAAGGCCAAACCAAGGATCAAGCCATGTTGAGAAATGGTGTGAAACTTGCAGGACTACTGAAACGAATTAACCACCCATAGGTCTGTGTCAAACCAACGCATGTCAAAACACACACTTAGTCAAACCTATCTCCTTGTTGTTCGTGTATAAGTGAAGGACAGGTATGCTGGGGCTTTAGAAGACTGCACATATAGTAAAAACACCCTCTGGATTGTTGAAGAGTTAAAGGGAGTAGCTGAGGCCTATCCACCAGTGTTAATGTGGCTCAGCCGTTAAGCATTGATTGTGTGCTAATGGGAGGGGATGGGATTGTGGCTGTTGGCTTGGTCACACCTCTGCTGCCATGATTAAAGCCCTCGTCTGCTCTAGTTGCCATATGCTGTGGGTACCAATAGATTCGCTTATACACGTAATTGTTCACGCCAGCTCCTTTCTGCGTGCTTATGATAGCAGTGCTAAAGCTGGCTCTCCGAGTGGGCACGACCATAGACTTAGACACAGGCTGGGAAAGGGCATGTAATAGGATAGGTTTGTCATCAGCAGATTGCTTGTGCTGGGCTTGATGCTCCATGGAGAGCGTTCAATAGCCGAAGCCTTCTCTGCTCTTATAGAAGTGATTATCACCACAGTGATAAGGGTTTGTTGAGGTCTGTTTATGTGGTTGCCTGTCCCTTTAGAGCACCTTGTTCCAGGAATTAATGAGGATGGTTATTTCAGAGTGAGTCTCTTGAAGGAAGGGATTTGGTCAGATTGAGGTCTAGTTATCAGTTTTTTTAAATGGTAATCATGCATAGCAAACACTATTCATATTAGGAAAGCAAGCATTATATAAAGTTTATATCTGTCAGCCTCAGCTGTTTTGCTTGTAGGTGGAATTTTTTAAAGCATTCTGTTACTTTAGCCCAGAACTTTATTGTAATTTATTCTTAAAGATGTAAAAGAAAATTATTTCTACATTAAAATCATCCTAACACTTGGAGTGCTTTCTCAGAATAAAACAGATGAGAGATGAATAATCACATGGTAGTAACAGCACTTGCTCTAGCTATACAGTATTTCTGAAGGAATCTACAATCTCTGCTGGCACAGATAAATTACTAGATTTTCCCGGCTAGTTCCCCAATCCAGGCCAAAAAAAATCCAAAGGCTGTAAGTTTGAGGAAATGTTGCTCGAGAAGACGAGAGCCCGTCTGTAGGGCGAGCTTGGAAAGAGCTCAGTGCTCGGGAGACACAGCGTCATGAAGAGACGCCTTTCTTCCTTTGAGACATAAAGAAGTGTAGAACCACAGGGATAGAACTGTGTGGGTGGATCTGAACAACTAAAGAACACGTAGTGTAGGCAACCCACACCTGGATTCTACTGAAGGGGTGGCTGGTAGCTCTCAACACCTTAAGCAACCCAGATACAGTTAAATGCAAAATGTTTTTTATTTATTTATCCATGTTAAATACAGTACATTACAATTATAAACACCTGCGAGACTTTACGTTTTGCATAGTCAAATGTTTTGGTCAGAGTGGCTGTGTGTTTGTTGGGGATTTGTTTACAGCAGGCTTGTTGTTGGAAATCCTGTTTGTTCCCCTTTTATAACGAAACAGAGGAAGTAAAAATGTCATGAATTTATGGAAATGCACCTACCATATGCATTACTCAAAGGACTATAAACTAGTGTTAAAGTATGAATCTGTGTGCTCTTGTAAAATAAATTGTGTGTGTCACTGTTATTTGTACCAGGATTGTTTTTTGTTTGCTTTGCCAGAAAACCATCCAGCTCCTCTTTGTGCCTCTCCAAGGCTTATGTTTAATTCAAATTCAAATAATGGTATGTAGAGCCTATCCTCTCAAAACAATCAGCCAGGCTTTATCTCAGCAGGAGGCAAAATGAAATCCAATTGGATAAGTGATATGAGGAGGCCGAGTTGGATTGAATCTCTCCTGCAGGGGGATTTTGTCTGAAGGGGGCTGGGAGTGTCTGCATAGGCCTCCTGATCAACATTTGAGAGGTGTAGTCTCTCGTCTCTAGTTGTTTACCCAGCGTGGTGGTGGTGGTGGTGATGATGATGATGAAAATGATAATACAAGCCCACAGTCACTGTGGTTCTAATGTGTGCTGGTAGATAAGATGGGAAATTTCAGAGATGGAGAGAGATTAATGCTCTTCTAGCTCTTCTGTTTGTTTGTGTTTTTCTGTGCAGTTTATCATGCAATACATATGAGGAGAGGTGATTATAAATATCTGAGGGAATTGGTTTCCATGTAATAGGAGAGATACATTTGTATTGGGTATCCCCTTGAGCATTTGATACTGCGTATGATACCATATATTCTGGTAATAGAAGCATATGCTGTTAATAATGCAGAGAACAGCATTGAGTTTATATTAAGCATTTTTAATCTGTCTAGTTTGCTTCATATTTGTATTCAAATCCAATTGAACCCCATGATAGGTTGACGTGTTTTTGCTCTGTTTGCATTGCTAATTGTATTGGAATGTAAGTGTCTGCTTACTTGATTGAAATTTGCACAGAGTGAGTGCTCTTAACTCAGATTGTAGTCCTAAGGATAAACATATTTTACTCTGAAACTGGTTGTTGCTCTCCCATCTGTTATCTTTTCCGGTTGTGCAACGTATTATTGAACTTTATCAGAGTGGACTTAGTGTACTACTGAAGCTCTGGTCCTAGTCTAGTGACGCACAGAGTTGGTTGGTGTTTGGTGTATCAGTGATCAGTATGTATCCCGCTCAGTCTCACTGTTGGATAATTGTTGACCAAGAGTTAAGTGGAAACTGTACTGTCAGCCTTGCTTGAAAAATATAATCTTTATGGTAGCTAGAACAAAGACAGCACCAATTAAACCTAACTAAATAAAGTGGGTGTCCATACTAAATTCAAACCCCTTCAATGGCAGCTTATGTCAAATAGCTTCACCCCCCCCCCTGTGCCAAGATCATTTTACAATGAACAATACTTAATGAAGAGTTTTCATTGCTAATTTAAACCCCCGTCTCTCTTTGCCAAATCCTTTTGACTTTGGCTCCATCTATCACAAGCCTGTGTCAGTGCTATCAGAAGTAATGTGCTCTTAATAATGTAAGGACCATAATCCGTTTTTAAGGTGGGGTGTTAACTAAGTTCATACATCATCAACTCTCTGAGGCCAAGCCTTGGCTGAGGAACGATTGGTGCATATAGCCCACTGCATGTGTGATAAAGAAATCTAGTTGTAAGAACTTTTTGAAAATGGTAAAAGTTTGAGAGGATGGTCTTGCTCGTAGTTGCATCAAGGTGGTTTATTGCCTGTTCAAAATTTGAAGAAATATCTTGAAATCTTCTGAAATAGCCCTAATAGTCAGGAAAATACACGCACTTCCTTTATTTCAGAGAGAGGGAGAGAGGGAGAGGGAGAGAGAGAAAGACACACACCACCTCACAGTGTCATCCAGGCATAATAAAAACAACCACATGCCCAGTGTAAGTGATCTGTCCCTACCACGTCTGTCACACTAACGCAGTGGAATGCAGAGGGGTGTGTGTGTGTGTGTGTGTGTGTGTGTGTCTTTGTGTGTGTCTTTCTGTGTGTCTATCCATGCGTGTAGAATGCAGATGAGCTTAAACACTGCTTATCATTGCTATTGCGTGTGCAGACCGAGGTGATGCATTTGGGAAACTGAGTTCATGTTGAGATGGCAGACTTTGTAGGAATTATAATAATGCTAATAATGATTAGTATTCATATAGTAATGTGTTACCCTTTCCATCGATGCACCTGTCTGGTCTAGGGTTACATGGCATATCAGCTACATGTTCATCCAGACATGTTGTCTGCATGTGCAGTACGCATAGTGCAGTAGGCTATGTAAGGCATGCCCCCTATGTAATCCTGCTCTTGTCCTTTGGATCATGCCTTATCTTCTGGCCCCTTGGAGGGTGTTATAAAGCTGGATTATATTGCACAGTTTCCTGACCAAACCAAGCTTCCGTGTCTGTCTCTGTGGTAGGGCTTAGGCCTGGCTCTCCACCTCCACTGTGTGCCATCACAGAAGCAGAAAATGTGTCCCCACAAGCATGCAACGTGTTTCTCTCTACTCTGTTGGAAATTATACAGCATGATTGCCAATAGCTGGGTCTGGTAGTCATTAATCCATGAGCTGGAAGAGAAGAGGGGAAATGTAGTCTTGAAAGTCGATGGGGACACAGAGAGAACTAAACTGGACTCAGTGGACTGGGAGTCTTACTGTAATTCTACTAAATATTTATTTAAATCACGCTCAACACCCAGGTAGCTGTTCTTGTTATCACCGTATTCAATTACTAAGTTTCCCACAGATTTTTTCCTCTTTCATGCATGGAAAATCTCCAGCCTGTCAACCCTCAGCATCACCACCATTCTTCACATTATGCAAACTAAGATCAAAGATTTAGAGGCGCTTTCAATCTTGGAAGATGAGCACCACAATGGAAAATTAAAATGGGAAACAACCCATTGGTTGATGTAACCATGGGAACCCCCTGACAAATCATTGTTGGGCAGCAGCTGGGGCTGCAGGTGTATGTTGAGGGGTAACGAAAAACAGAGGTGTAGAGAGACAATTGTAAGATAAATTACATCTATATACACAATGACTGCTGCAGAGTGATAAGGAAATGGAACCTTGTCTTAAGTGTACCAGAACCACCATGTTTTTCACCACCCACCTTTTTTGTCCGGGGCAGAGAGTGGGTGCCTTATCCTGGGAACAATTATATCACAAATGATCTGACTAATACCAGAAGGAGAGCAGCATTGTTCTATTTACAGATATGTTCGCTGTTCACATACACCGGTTTGGGATATTTGGGTCATAGTCTACACGGTTTAATAAATCATGCTTTGGGATTATTATGAAGGCGTTTCCTTTTTTTTCTTACTTTTTTTCTGGTTACCCACCGGAAGTTTGTATCAGATCTCAACATCAGTAAGATTTACACTGGTGCTAGAGTGTGGGAAGATGGAGTGTTGCTTCCCATGGCCTTATAGAAGGACTGCTGTCAGCTCTGATACACACTCAGTTCTGAAAGGCAATTACAGGGATTTCTAGTCTCAAACGTCCAGTGTTTCTTCCAGTGTCAGCCTGGGTAGCCTACTTCAATCCTAGAGAATGAGTGTGCATTTGAAGGAGCGGGAGGCTTTAAGGTCTGGGGGTAAGGTATGAATTATTTCTGTCAGATAAAGTGCCCAACACTATATCATGCCAGTAGAGAGGGAAGAAGGCCAGGACGAAGTGATCAACAGGCAAATGCTTTTGTTAGAAACTGATGCATATTTATAATATAACATTATCCGAATGGCATTTATGATAAATAGTTGATCAAAATAAATGTGGTCACGAGGTTTCCTTTTTAACTCAAGTGTGACGAGATGAGGAATCAACAACACCTCTTTCGAGCAATAGTATAGTAGAAGTGTTGATGAGTCACCCTCGGCCCCAGTGGCTCTTCGCCAGGGTGTTCTAGTCCTGTCTGCCTGAGGCGTCCTGCCTCCCCTGACAGAACTCTCCTCTTTTTCTCTCTCGGCTCTCTGAGCCCAGGACAGATCGGATCAAAGCGCGTTGTCATTCTGACTCAAGCCCGATCCCACTGTCTACTGAGCAAACATGGCCCCACATTCCAGTTTCCATGCCTCCCACACAGAGGCTAATTATTCACCTGCAACGGCCCAACACAGGGCTCTGCAGGGAGGCACTGTTCCAGAGTGGAGGAGTGGGATCGGCTTCCCGGCTGATTCGGCTCTGTTTGATGTAACGTGATGGAATTCATTTGAGGTCTTTTGAAATGAGACAGTGAGGGGTGCTAGACTACTAATATTCATAAAACCGGAGTAACTGAAATTTTGATTAGTTTGTCTGTGGAGAGAGAATAATAATGACTCCAGGGCCTTGGAAAAAATGTTTTAACTTGCGCTGAGGTGCATGCTTTAAAAACATTTAAGACACACTCAAATATTGAGAAGAAAAATTGTAGCATGCACTAGCAGGCCACTGATTGTCGGCTCATGCATTTACAAAGATTGCTGCAAGACTATAGTAATTAAATATCGGTTTCTGTAATACACTTTGGATACCATGCAAAATGTTAAGGAATATTGTACAAAATGTCTGAAAAGATAGATTAGCCCTGTACACATGTGCATGAATATGCACCTGAAAACCTGGCATATTATATGGCTTTGTTTGATCAATGAAAGTTTTGTGTATATGTGGACATTACTATATCTGGTCAAAGCAGGAAAGTCTATTAATATGAAACATAAAAGTTGAGTCCGTATTGAATTGAATCGATATAATATATAATAAATATAAATAGGGCTTGAGTGTCTTATGAAAAACAAGGTGGATGGCCAGTGTTCATGAACTGGGGGTGGTCGTAGTACTAAAAAGAGTGTTTGTTTATATAGCATCAAGAGCTTCATAGAGGCCCCTTCCTTCTATAGGGGGTTGTCTATTCTAATGTCTCAATCCTGTGTGAGAGTGCAAATAAACCAAATGTGAATGGTGGATACAAACTGTATGGCTAGCTTTAGAATATGCCCATTTTGATATTTTGACAAGTAACTTGACCTCAAATACAAGTCAAGTCACGATTGCTATGGTACTGTACTCCGGTAAAACTGCACTGCCAAGTAGAGTCTCTGTCTGTCTGTCTCTTGCTCTCTCTTTCTAGCTATGTGTCTCTTTCAATTCCCTAGTCCGTTCCGTCAACCTTCAATGTCCTACTCTGCGTGTGACCTGAAGTGTATTTTACTCCACAGACGAACGATGCGTGAAGAAAGGCCTCGTTCAAAGGGGTTTTCTCACTCTCCGCCTGCCAATTATCTGACCAGCCCCGTCAGGATGCATCACACCAGTGTCCACCTCCCTTTCCATCAACTTATTCCAAAGCCTATTTGCAAGATAGACTGACTGTCATTTCCCACTGAAAGACCGGCTGCTTGCATTTTCTATAGCAGTCTCTAATCTTGTTTCGGAAAATAATTCCACATCCCCGTATTCCCTCTGAATGCCCCAGGAGAGGGCTGCATGGGAAATCCAATTTTGGCCAGCAACCTATGGACTGTCAGAACAAAGCTCGGCATTCGCAGTGAGTGCAATTGTGAGAAGAGCCCAGAAGAGCTCTGATAGCTCACTTTTCTAGGTATTGAATTGGCCACGTGGGACTTAATGAGATACTTACAGAGACAATTCTGAAAGAGAGGACAAATATGAAATCATAGTAAATAAAAAATGTATCTTACATACAAATAAATGAATAATTCAATTTAATATTTTTTTTTTCTCACAAAATCTGTATTTCAGAGCGGCCCAAACTCTATCAAGGGGTATATCCTATTTGAATTCAGGCTTGTCAAAGGTGTGTTCAGTTATTCAAAGCCTTAAAGAAGAAACAGATGATGATGATGATGATGATGATGATGATGCATTACATTTATATAGCGCTTTTTAGA
Organism: Galaxias brevipinnis; assembly: GCA_036023535.2. Lineage (NCBI taxonomy): Eukaryota > Metazoa > Chordata > Actinopteri > Galaxiiformes > Galaxiidae > Galaxias > Galaxias brevipinnis. The sequence goes on from JAVQIZ010053897.1 coordinate 57,044, forward strand.
GCACAAAGCACTTTACATGAGAGGGGCACAGTTACAAGGACAGAGAAAAAGGAATACAAACTCTGACAGTGAATGGCATAGGTGACGTAGGGGAGTGCAGTATTGATCAAAACGGCTAAAACCGGGAAATAAATTTAGCTAGACAGAAGGGGGAGCTGGAAGTGGAAAGCACCGGGAGGCGTGGGTGATTGGTCGGGGTAGTTTTGGGAGAATCAGGCATAGGCCAGGCTGAAAAGGTTAGTTTTGAGATGAGACTGGAAGATTGCAATGGTGTCTGAGCATCTCACTGATTGGCAGAGTGAGTTCCAGAGCCTAGGTTCCATTCTGGAGAATGCTCTGTTGCCAAGGCTCTGGAGGTTGGATTTGGGGACAGTGAGTTAGTTGGCTGGCAAGTTTTCCAAAAAAAAAAAAAAATGTATATATAAAAATGTTATTGTCCAATTGAGATTAATGAATTCATCTATTTTTTCAAAGTAGACCAGGACAGGCTGCAGCATACATTAAAAAAAACAAAAACAGTTCCAGGCAACAAAAAATGAGACAACATTAGTGGAGCTAAGTTGAGGATCTTAGTGACCTGGTTATGTATAGAGGTACAGCGAAGAATAAGAGTGGAGCATTCCTCTCTTGGATCAGAGAAAGGTGCTCTGTGCCTCGTCCCTAGTCTGTCGCTCTCCAGGCATTGACGGAGGTTGACAGCAGAATACACTTTTTTTTCCTATTTCAGCAAACCACCTGTGTGGCAGGACCTTGCTGAAGTTCTACATTTCTGATAAAAGAAATACCTTATCTGTGAAAATACCTTGCCTCTCCTGGCCATGGAGTCAGTTTTGTCTAATGCAAAGATTGTCACCTCTTTAATGTGGTGGTTAAAACACTCATATCAGCGATTCTGAGGACAGTCCTTTGTGGTCTGGCTAACATTACTATAGTGGAGTCTCTTTCTCCTACAAAATCGTCTGTCTCTATAGCTATATAGAGAACCATTGTGTCCCCATTTAATAACGGTCACATCTCATTGCCACATCACTGTTAAAGCCAGTTATATCAAAGTAAGGCAGGTTTGTATAGTCATTTAACAAATAACATAGAAGGGTATTACAAATGGCTCCACAGTGCCTTTTACGTCGCGGACAAAGATACTGTGCTGCTGTGTTGCTAATACCCAGTGTTACACACTGTGTTTCTGGTTCTTAGGAGTGACAGATAATATAGCACCCTTGTAGTTATTGCTTTGTCTCTCTGAGCGGCTTCTCTCTATTGTCTGGTTGTCAAAGGCTTTGTTTCTCGGTTCACACTACTGCTGGGGGGGAAGCATATCCTGTATACTACCTCCTAACACACTGTGTGTGTGTGTGTGTGTGTGTGTGTGTGTGTGTGTGTGTGTGTGTGTGTGTGTCAGGGCATGTGTCAGGGCGGGGGGGTTCCCTTCCGCAGTTTTGTGTGTGCATTTCTGTGATGTGTAATTAGACGAGTGGTGCTGCACCAAGATAATAAACAGCCCATTGCCAAGATTCCACAGGGAGCGTGAATGTTTTGGTCATCACTCTGCATTCCACAATGCTGTACGTATACTTTTACTGCGAGACTTTAGTAGAAGGTAGCCTAGCACTTTTAATGTGGTTTCCCGTAGCCTGTGGCAAGGCAAACATGGCCTGTGAAAGCTACAGTGGAGATTAAGGTCACACAGGCAGGCATTAAGTGAGAGGGCACTCAGGGCCAATATATGGATTCCCTTCAGGTCTAGAGCTGTATTCTTTAGAAGAGGAAGTACCGGAGGAGTGAACCAGCTCCAGGAAACAGAAGGGGGATAAAAGTGTACAGGAAGACCGCCGCCGGGGGGGGGGGAAACACCGGGAAAACAAGGACAAACAAAATCCCACCGTGACCGGTGGCAGTAAACGGCTCAGACAACACTCCATCCTGTCAGAGCCAGGCGGGTTTCTGCTGCAGGTAAACCGGGGATTGACAATAACCCTCGTCTCAACCCTAATGGCAACCAATCGAAAGCCAAGCCCCAATCCCCCCCCCCATCTCCATCTATTTTTATCTCGATCTACAACAACTAGCATCTGTCACAGCGCCAGGGAACGGGTAGGGAAACAGGAAAGGGTCAGGATTGGAGACGACACAGGTGCGCCCCGTTTGGGTTTTGCTCCCATAGACTTCTTCAGGAGGCTTGACTTCTATGTATTCTTGCCTGGCTCCTCGACCTGGATTGGCCCTGCATTAGCAGTGAATCAGTCTAAGTCAGCATAGCAGAGTTCTCTCTGATCG
>JAVQIZ010053899.1:0-16284 GCA_036023535.2 Galaxias brevipinnis
CTCAGTACTATCTGATAACTTTACTTAGTAACTAAATGTAATATTACTTGGTATAATTCCTGAATGACTTTTAACATTGATTACACACAGGTACACACTTTTAGCACAATATACCATACACGTTATGTGGTGTTGTTTATGCTTGTGCTAGTATTTTACAGTAGCCTACATGTGCGTCTGTTACAGCAATTTGCAAATCCAGTGAAGGTAGACTCTATCCCTACTGGCACAAACAATGGGTAGTCTGTTCATTTCTCGTAACTCATTGTAGTAAAGCCAAACACTAAGTAGACAGACTGTGCAGAATATTCCACCTTTCACAGGTAGCCCGTTTAACATTTTTTGAAGCCTGGACGTAGGTAATTTGACACCTGAATAATCTCCTTTGAACACTGAAATGTATGTGATAAGTATCCTTTTAACGGAAACGAAAGTAGCTATGATGTTCTGAGTCAGCAATAGCCCTATAAAAACTATATTGTCACTTTGATGAACGTTAGATGAGCAGCTCATGCATTTGAGAAACTTCTGATACTTATCCCGATTCTCGACACTTGCTAGGCAACGCAGTCCACGGTAAGATTTAGAGAATAGCACTGTTTAAATTGAATATATCATACTTCTGCGAATTAGACCTACATTTTATTTTCTCGTTTGAGGCTAAAGTAGATGGCGCTTTACTGCCATTTAAATAAATTGTCTCGTTATAACGGAATAAAATCACATTATATTGGCATCATGTTATTACGAAATAGATAATTAGGGTTATGACGATGATCAACTGTTGTCATAGCAGATATCATACGTAAATATATAAATGGAACAATGGCATCATGGTTGACCTATTCATCATTGAAATAAATCAATGACAAGGCTTCTTTAACAAGTTTAATGTAAACCCCAACAGATACATAAAAATAAAATGTAGTTTGCTTAAAAATTTAGTTGACAGAAGAAGGTGGACTTCTGACGATGCATGGTAACTCATGTTGGGGGAGGATGTGTCAACTTCTTTTGCGCCATTGTGAAATAAAAACGAATAACAATGCATTGTGACGCAACCCGGACAGTATTTCGCAGCAGGACACATTTTCGCGCTACAACGTCGCTGTTTCAGGAACGTTTAATGTGACAGTGCTCAAAATTATTATATATATATATATTTTATTATTATTATTTTAACTGAGACCAGGTCTCTTTTCCAGCAGTGCCCTGTTTAAATGCAGCATATATAACTAAAGAAAAAAAAAGTTATATATTATGTATATTACAATATTTACATATATACATATATTTACAGTACAATATTTAAGTTTCAACCAAAACAAGAATACTCTAACTCTCAGATCCTCCAATTAAAGCTTAAATTGTTCAACAGAAACAAACTGTTCTAATTTCCATCCCTGTTGAATCTTGTTCCATTTATCTGAGGCAAAAAAAAAAAAAAAAATTTGAAAGCTGATTTACCAAGTTATGTTTTGACTTTGGTTTCACTTTCAAGTGTGATATAGTCCTGTGAGCGTGTCCTATGTCGACAGACTTTTTGTTTTAAAAGTGAAGTAAGGTTAAAAGGTAACTTGCCCAGCAATGGCTTGTAAACAAAACAGAGACAATGTTTTTCTCTCCCATCACTAAGGGAAGACCATCCTACTTTTTTATACAGCGTACAATGATGAGTTCTAAAACTATCCACAGTTACAGAACGCAAAGCACTGCACTGCATCAAGGGACTTAAAATAGTTGGGGCTGCACGCATATTCTCAATATCACCATAATCTATGACTGACAAGAGGGTAGACTTTACAATTGTCTTTCTGTTTTCAAGTGAAAAGCATGATCTTCATCTGTATAGTGTTACACACCCCGCCAATGGAAATGGAACATGGGATACATGACAAGATGCTGGTAAAGTGCCAGGGGTGTTGGTGGAATAATTAAGTGAGGCAGTGGAAGTGAATATAAATCTAAAGGGTTTATTCACAGTTTTCACCAGAGACAAGAGGTTACGATCGGTGCCAAATCAAAGCAATAGGTAAAACAGGCTAACTGCCTAACCAAAACTTACAATGGTAAATACAGGGGGTGGCACGCGTTCCTAAATTAGTGAGTTACAGGGAAGTGACCTAGGTGGGTTACAATGTATACCCTGGGGTGTCTTACCTGCCCTCTTGCCCCCGAGTAAGAACAAGCCCAAAAACAGGAAATATAAACTCTACACAGAGTGCAGGGAAAAATGATAAAATATTAAACGATAAAAGTGGGTTATCATAAGGGAAAACTAAGACAAATTATAGCCACAGAGTACACAGAGCCGATCTCCGACGAAATATTGGCTTGGCCGGATCTGAAGACTGGAGCCATTGGCGAGTGTGTATATATAGGAGGGGGACCCGATGTTGATTGGCTGATGGAGGAAATGATGAAGGGTTGATTGACCACAGGTGTACGTGGATGGTGAGCGATAGGAAGAGCGAAGAGACAGAGGGCGCACAAACAATACAAGGACACACACCACTAGGTGTGCGTCCGTAACAGAGCTCCAAGTCTGATCCTCACCTTCTTTGTGAGTTCAAGCACTTGCGTCTTAGATGATAACTTTTAATCTAGTGAAATTCTCAAGTATTTGTAAACTACAACACGCTCAATTAGGGCCCCGTTAAGGGAGCAAATTATATATGCCTTATAATCCAACGTTTTGGCATTAAGAAAAGCATATATTTAGTTTTTGACTCACTAAGGACTAATCTAAGATTTCTAAGAGATTTCTGTATACAGTTAAATGCCCTTGTCAGGTTTGACATCGCCTGTTCCATGGATGGAGCACAGGAATAAAGAATGGTATCATCTGCATATAAATGTACTTTACAGTCTTTTACAGAGGCACATATCATTAAGATAAAGTGTAAATAATGTAGAACCTAAAACCAAACCTTGTGGGACACCAGTTTCTATGGCTACAACCTTTGATTTCAAACCTTTAGCATCAATACACTGCCTTCTATCAGAGAGGTTGTCCTGAAACCCTGTAAAGGCTGCATCATCAAATCCCAGCAAGGCTAATCTATCCAGAGGTAGTCTGTGATTAACTGTATCAAAAGCCTTTGACAAATCAATAAACTAAGCAGCACCATGATTATTATCAAGAGCAGTAACTATTCCATGTACTACAAGAGTAGCTGCTGTAATAGTACTATGACCAGCTATGAAACCCGACTGAAAAGGGATTAAAATATTAGTGGACAAGAAAGCACAAAGCTGTTCATTTACACGATGTTGTAACATCTTTGCTAGACATGAGAGTTTGGAGATAGGTCTGTAATTATTTAAGTCACTTGCAGCCCCCTTTTTATGTAAAGGAGTAACCAGAGCTAATTTCCATGTTTTAGGTATTAAATCAGAAGTGAATGTAAAATTAAAAATATGTCAGGGGCTTGGCTATGAAGGGCGCAGAAAGCTTTAGCAGATATGGGTCTAATTGATCTGCATCCATAGAGCTTCTCATACACTTGGAGTTGCATAGGGCATGTAGAATTTCCAAGCAATCAGTCGTCTAAATGATAAGGAGACACCATTTCCATGGGAATTAAATGGGAATATCTCTTTTTCTACACCAGTGTAAGTGGCATCTCCTGGTGCTCTTTGTGCCCCAATAGCTCTACTGCGTTCTTCAAAATGTTATCCAGATTTTATAAAATGATGATTAAAAGCATCACAAATCTTTTTTTTTATCCATTACAAAACATTATTTGCTGGGGGAGACCGGATGAAACCCTGCCTTTAAGTGATGTTTCCACATTCAGATAAATTGTTCAAGTAATATGTAGATTTAACAGTTTTCGCCATATCATGCCAGTCCACATCACAACCAGTAGATCTAGCCAAAGCCCAAGCGTTGTTTCTCTGTAATATTTTCTCATCCATGTCATAAGTATACCAAGGAGTGCTTCTATTATTTTTATTCTAAATTTCTAAAAAGTTGCATGTTCCAGGGCTAATTCAGTGTCTGGAAATGGAGCTATAGATGACAGATCAAGTCACATAAAAATGCCTGCTCAACAAATTTCTTAAAAGACCACATAGACATACTGAGATCCAGATCTCTTTGTTTTAGTGTCTCATAGTGTCTCAATACAGACAACTGGACAGTGATCACTAAAATCTGTTGGGAATGTGTGTATTTATGTGGCCCAATTGTCATGGTCAGATCCAACAGGGAAGACTTTTTAAGATTCCTCATTTGGCCATGTGGGTTCTGTGATTTAATTGCATAAGATTGAACTCCTTACACAAATGTTTTAAATCATCAGTGGCATTGGACATCTAGTCCCCCATGATAACTGCTTTGGAACTCATCAAAGATATAAGTAACTGACAAACAGGTTAGAGCAGTAGAATTAGCGGAAGGCACACGGTACAGACCCGCAACAACAAGAGGTAACCCATGATCTAGATTAACATTGATAACTAAAAGTTCAAATTGACCTGGGCCTGAGGTGGAAACCTTTACAGATACATTTAAATTGTTTCGGGCATAAATAGCAACACCACCATCTGTTTTGATTCTATCTACTCTGAAAATGTTAATTTGGATGGTTTTAATATCTAAATCTGAGACATGGCTAGTTAGCCAAGATTCTGATATAACGTTGACGTCGGGGTGAGTTTCTTATCCAAATCCTTAAGATGAACATCTTTGTAATGAGGCTCCTAGCATTAAACTAGGGATCTCGTTCTGTCCTGGCAAAACCTGGATGTCCTTGAGTCAGTGCACAAGGCTCTTAAACCCCTCTAGGAATTCACAGATACTCTATCAGGTGAGGAGTACGTCACAGTGTCCTTTGTCAAGCCTGTGCTTCATATTTTTCACTCCAGCATCTTGGCAATTCAGGAGGATGACACTGCACAGACCCAGTCTATCAAAGTATCCATCCTGGATTACCTGAGGGAGAAATTTGCTGACCTTGCCACCAATGACCTACTGGACATGGCATCGTTAGTGGATCCCAGGTTCAAAACACAAACCCCGAGGAAGAAAAGGTGGAGGAAATCAAGGCAATGCTGTCTGACTGGCTGCTTTACAGCCTCATGAAGCACCATCAGAGCCACCAAATACGAAAAGCCTTGGACGCTTCTTCAAAGGGGCAACAACATCCTCAACAGAGTTGACAGCCTACTTGCTGTTTGTTGGCGCTGACAGTGAATCGTATCCCCTGCAGTGGTGGAAGGGCCATGAGGAAATGTTCCCAGTTCCCCATCAGAAAGGGTATTCAGTACCAGTGGGAATATAGTCACATGCCACGGGGCATCTCAAGCTAGACGCCGTTGATAGGCACCAAACCTCAAGACACACACATTCACTCTCACTCCTCCTGTGATGTGACTGTTATTGTTCTGCAGTGGTTTGTCATAGTGACAGGCTTGACCGTGTGCTTTTTATTTATTTTACCATCCTTGAAATGACCAGTGGCCACAAACATCATGCACAAAAAGTGCACTTTAATTTATGTTGTTTTGAAATATCTTCCTAGGGGTTTCTTGATTAATGCACTTTTTTGTTGCTTTGGGCTCTGTTTTTGTTGAGGTACTTTGTTGAGCTTGAGAACTAGGCTACAGTATGTAGGTATGTATGTATTTATTTAAAAGGACTCAGTTATGCCAATAGCAGCAGCTAGTCTTCCTGGTGTCTGTAGGCCTACATCATGCTAGTATTTTAACAGCTGTTAAATTAAAAATAATGTGTGCAATTGCCCTGTTTGAATAATAACTGTTTTGTTGTTAACTTTGATTTTCCCCTTTTTGCAATATGAACAATAATGTTTTAATGCAGAAATAAATGCATAACATAAATGCAAATTGCATGGACTACTAAAATCATCATACTGGTGTGATTGTATGCATCAAAGGGTTAAATCAAACATTTAGTAAGTGCTTTAGAGGAGATTTAAAAATATCGATATACTGTATATCGTGTATTGCGATATAGCCTGAAAATATCCCAGTATTAATCATAGGCCACATTGCCCAGCCCTAATTTATAGTATATACTTTCCTCAACGCATTGATATTGAATGACACTCTGCTTATTAGTCTAATAATAGCCTATCAAAGATGCTTTTAGGTGTATTTAGCCCTCCTATGAATCTCCACGCAAACCTATAACTGCCCCTTCCCCAAGCTTGAGCTTGAGCTTTACCAGTAGTAAAAAGTAGTAGGCCTATGTGAACTATTCTAGGCTTTCTGGACCCGTTGTTGAGCTATTATTTCTTAAATCCTTTGTTGTATTTTTGTTCTGTAGGTTCTATATGTTTGCACATGTGTTAAATTAGTTCCATAAAAATATCTCAAGATTATTCCTCTATGACAGTAGAGTGGATCAAGGGGCGGCCAAATAGATCGGTATAAAACTCTTGCTGGAATCGCTTGGGCATTATAACTCTACTGCATTATTTTATATTATTTTACGTGCATTTGACCAGACTATTAATTACCAAAATCATATTGTAGGAATAATGAAGGCTATAATAAGAGAAATGGGAGATAATACGAAGGTGCGTTTGACGCAAATTAATATTAATATTTTCCTGCCTCAATAGACGCTTGCTTCTGCTATTGCATCCACCAAAGTAATGAAAGCTCAGCAAGTGGTGAAAGGGGAGGATGGGGATGAGGTGAGTATATTTTTATTTATTGTTGTTTTATGGTAAGCCTCTGGTAAAATGACACCATTACACACTTGTCTGTGCAGTTGTCTGTATCTAGCTATAGCCTGTATTTTTCCAGATAATTTAGTGTCTGAGAAACATTTATTCATCATGAACCCATTAATCTAAATCTAACCATTAAAATAGTCATTCACCTATTTTTGAATTACAGTATGAAACCTTTCTTTTAATAATGGTCTGTATTTCTTCATTTCCTCAACCTGGCGGCTCTTTGAAAATGTAAAGACCAGGGTGTTAATAGTTGGGTAATTAATTAATATGTACTTGTATACATACCCACACTAAGACCATAAAAAATATCATAGGCCCATCTGTTTCAAAAATGTTTGTTCTGACTTAAACTTAAAAGAACACAACCTAAACCATTGCGTTCCCAATTGTAGAACCAGTCTTGTATTGACGGTTCAAATCCTTCACTATTATGTCACTTGTGTATGTATATTGATGTCTCAAAATACTGAAAATTTGCACTTTTTGATTTTAGTTGCATGTCTATTTAAAGGCACAGTATGTGCGTCTAGAGAATTGGGCGATAATTTGAATCACCACAACCCAAAAAAGCTCCTGAGTCTCAGATCCCTCCTATCCCACTCCTAAGCCCCATCCCTTCAAAGGGTGTTTACACATGCCAACGCAGTGACACACTTGTTAGCTAGCTAAAACTCGGTCAAAAGGCTCCAGTACAGCTGTGCTTTTATCCAGGAATGACACACAGGTAGTCACGCAAGGTTATTGACACAGGTAGTCACGTCTCCTTGCAACAACTGGCCTAATTGGAAGTTACATACTAACCAAATAATTTGTAGAGGCTGAATACAGGGCTTATCATGCTCATATAGAGGCTGAATACAGGGCTTATCATGCTCAGATAGAGGCTGAATACAGGGCTTAGCATGCTTATATAGAGGCTGAATACAGGGCTTAGCTTGCTCATATAGAGGCTGAATACGGGGCTTATGCTCCGATAGAGGCTGAATACGGGGCTTATCATGCTCATAGAGGCTGAATAGAGGGCTTAGCATGCTCAGATAGAGGCTGAATAGAGGGCTTAGCATGCTCAGATAGAGGCTGAATAGAGGGCTTAGCATGCTCAGATAGAGGCTGAATACAGGGCTTAGCATGTTCAGATAGAGGCTGAATACAGGGCTTAGCATGCTCAGATAGAGGCTGAATACAGGGCTTAGCATGCACAGATAGAGGCTGAATACAGGGCTTAGCAGGCTCAGATAGAGGCTGAATACAGGGCTTAGCATGCTCAGATAGAGGCTGAATACAGGGCTTAGCATGCTCAGATAGAGGCTGAATACAGGGCTTAGCATGCTTATATAGAGGCTGAATACAGGGCTTAGCTTGCTCATATAGAGCGCGTTTTCCTCAGAGCATTTGATTTATTGATATCTGCCAGAAGATAAGTAATAAACGTAAAAATTTTAAAACATTATTCTTGCAGACCTAGCAGGTAGGCAATTTGACGTCAAAGTACACTAGTATGATTTATAGGGCTGCCCCCGACTAAGATTGTAGTCAGTCGCATCAGATTGGCTGTTGAATATTTTCTATATAGACCATCAGAAAATCCATTGGCATGAGAGAACTCTGGGACAATAGCGCTAACTTCAGTAGTGTAGATTCTGTGGAGCGGTAGCTTTTTATTTATTTATCGTTCTCTCATTAGCATTCACAACCACCACACGAGTTAAAAGTAAACAAGACCCACAACTAGGGATGTCGCCATACCAGAAATGTATTGTTACCAGAAATTGTTGTTACCTATACCAGTGAAATTCCACGATTCCCGATACCCAATTCGATACCATGGTAAAAATAAATTAGCAATAAATTAAATCCCATATACTTCATCTTACACTCCTTTTTAAAAAAACGTTACAAAAAACAGTGGCATGTAGCATGTAAAAAAATAAACAATTAACATTACAAAAAAGAACAGTGGCAATTAAATTATTTAAAACAAGGAATATTGTTTTTAATTACAAACAATAATCTTTTAATGATGGCACATCCTTTCAATTGTAATACCTGGCCAAGACATGAAAAACATATGGAAATAATAAAAATTTGGAGTTATGGAGTCAAACATATTAAGCCTGTTACTTTAATATGTGCGAGTGTGGGGGAGTGTATGTTTACTTTTCAACTAATGCGGTGGTTCCTGTGCAAAAGAGTGAATGAGATATAAAAACAACTGATCCATTGAATTTCCCTAGTCCGCCTGTTTCATTGCTGCATGTTTATTTAGAAGGAAATAAAGAACCAACGTAGACTATGGTGCTGTTTAAACTGCCGCATTATTCCGGAGTACTCCCGATTGTCTAAAGTCTGGAGGACGCGTGAAGGGAAAGTAACACCAGGCCTATATAAACAATAAAATAAACAACTATATATACATTACAAAAAATAGGCATATTTATATAATTATAAAAAGAAATACTCGCGCATTTTATAACACGTCTAAGCAAAATCACAAGGACAGTCAAATATTTCCCTGCTGCATTGGGGTGTAAACTACCACAGCTAATTCACAGGAAAGGTTCGCTGTCTCTTGAAGTAGCCTATACAGGGGAGGACGCAGCATACTTGAAGAGAAAGCAAACTTTTCCTGTTTGTTTTGGTTTCTTTTTGGCCGAGTCTGTAATTGATCTATAGGCCTACTTTTTCGTTTCGGATTTTTTATTTGAGTTTGCGGTAGCTTACAGCAGGGGAGGCAAAACCATTATAGATGAGCCAAACACTTTAAGGATCGCGACAAAACATTACAGGTGTTTACTCTGAATTATTTTAGCCTTGTAGAATTTAGCTAGAAAAAAATGGGGCTGCATAGCGCCCCGCGAACAAACAACCAAAGCGACGTCTTTTTGATGGTGTTTGTTCGCTTACATAACATCTTTTAATTGCAGCCGGTACCTTCGGTACTGTAGAAAACGAGTACCGTCACGTTTTTAAAATGTTGCCATCGACTTGGTACCGAAGTATCGGTTCTTGTGACATCCCTACCCACAACAGTCCCACAAAGCTACACCTTAAAGTCACAGGCTTAATATCTCTTCACCCAATGTCTCCAATACTAAATGTCAGGATTTATTGGGAGCAATTCTATGTAAAATCAGCATTCAGCAACCCCATGTATACACGCACACACACACACACACACACACACACACACACACACACACACTTCAACCAAAGGGTTACTCCAAGACTTTCTTCAAGGTTGGCAGGTATGTTCTTGTGCCTTTTCTTTAGGTTATTATTCCATTTGCAGAGGACGGGTCTATAGCAGTAGAGCAAAATGTTAACTTACCAGACTATCTACCTGAAGAGGAAAGCCCGTCTCAGGATCCCGACAAGGCTGTAACTCGCATTGGTACTGGGCAGGACGGAGCAGGCTGGCTGGGTTCTGCCGCAAACTTCCTTTCTCGCTCTTTCTATTGGTGACCCTCCCAGGTCACCAGATTTCTATCAAACACTGTAAAGAACAAAGCTACCAGCTGCCACCACGAATGCCGTAGAGTTGTATATACGTCAGACTATAGACGTGTGTATACAAAAGCCTTCAAAATCCATCAAACTCCTATCCAGACACAGCATAATCATACAGTACAAGGGCATTGTGGGGAAGAATTAGGATATTTGAATTTGTCTCATCTTTTTTATTATTTAAACTTGCTATTCTCACTGCATATGCAAATGGACCAATTTTGTGGCCAAACATTTTTTATTTGGAGTTCTGGGTGCATTGCTAGTACTTCGTTTGACAGAAATAGCCTGTTTATAACCATATTTGACCTAATAGAGGTCAGTTTGACCAGGAAGTTATTTATTCCCTTCTTTAGAATAAGCTTTAATGTGTCAATGTGTGTTGTTTGCTGTGTCTTTAGATTTTGTTGGCGTTTTCCAGTTATTGCTTTTAAGTACCTTTTGAAATTCTCACATTTTAACACTGTTGGGTATGTCAGTTATTCTTCAAAATTGTTGTGATGAGTTAATTTGGAGCTATGTCTTATATTGTTATCTAGAGTACTAAGAAGTCATATGGATGAATAAACCTGAATCTAGCAACAAAGAATGACCAAGTCTCCAGTAGTTATTATTATTATTCTTCTTCAGACAAATTGAAAGAATTCTAAATTTTTTTTATTTTATGGGGCTAATTTTATACAGTAATGTGTCCATAACCTCCTCTTTTTGTAGTCCAATTTAATTTTTAAAATGGCTTTTGTTAACGTATGATTGACTTCAGTTGGATTTAATTTGGTCTTTAAACTATAACTTGGCGTGTATGGGAGGTACTGTATGAGGCGAGAGACCTTTCCTCTGTCAAATTGCTGGTAAGAAAAAAAACAAGATTGTTTTAGATATTATCTTTATACCAGTCTAACTTTCCTGGGAGTTTGTTTTTATTATGCATGTCCTTCTGTGAATGGCTAATGACTGTGCTGCTGTACTTGCTGGAAGTGTGTTTCTGCATAAGGAGGTTGTTAACCAGACTACAAAATGAACAGATCCTTATTAGAAATGTTCTCACTGCCTTTTAAAAAAATGTAAATGGCCAATATTGTTTGTCACGCGTGTTCTTTAAAATTACCTTATATAAAATTTTCCAAAAATTTAACATTGTCTTTGGTTAGGTTTGTCTGTTGAAGTTCCCATGAATTGTGCCCTTAGCAACAAAAACATAATCCAGCATCTAGACTAAGTTGTTTCTGCCTATTATATGTTGTGTATTGTTTGTTTTTCATTTCATAGTGATAAATTACATAATGTTTTTTGTTTTCAACTTTGTACCTCTCAGTTTAATTAATCTTTTTAAATATATCCCTATATGATATTGATCTGATCAACTTTTTGTTGAAGTTCGTTTCCAAGCATTTCCTGAATGCACAACACATAGCATATTATTATTGTTGCTGTAGCACATCTATGTAGCAAAATGAATAAAAAAAACGTATAATCTACTGCATGCCACATTCTTTGATGGTGATTTTCCTGTCCATGCATACAGATCCCGGCAAGGCTATAAACATGCTATAACTGTAGGTTTAATCCACAGTCATAGAGTCCTTTGGTAGAAAATGTGCCAGATAGTACCCAAAGCTAACATGAGCCTCATCAACAGACATTGTGGCATCAGTTTGCATAGGGCATATTTTCTGTTGTCTCCCTTATTTCACCTGTTAGAACACAGCACTATTTAGCATTCATGATGTTTACAATTTCCTTCGTTGTTCATTAGCACTGACAGATGGTTACATATTTAGTTAAGGATTTTATGCATGTACGTTTTAAGAGTTGCGGGGGGTATGCTATTTCAGGTAAGCTTAAGTGTTTGAATTACGTGATTTATTTATATTGTACTTCAAACTACAAATCTTTCCCTCTCTTTTAACAAAAACACACACAAAGTATCCACAATGTAAAACACAGATCAGTATTTTTTACAGTGTGTGCTAAAATCTTAGGGCATAATGTTCTCTTGTACTTGCGAGTCTCTTTGTATATATTTAGACCTTGTGACGCAACCATTCTTCAGCTCTCCAACCCTCCAGCATTGTTAACTGTTGATTCAAGTAAAGGAGGTCGGGTAAATAGAAGGGAGGAGGGACTTCCAGGCTGAATCGCATATTGAGTCAAGCATCACCAATGATGTCATTGTGATGTCAATGTCCTTAGTTGTAATCTTGTGCAAATATGATGGTTGAATACTCCTTGTAGAGAGAGCAGACATTAAGACACTAACCAACAGAGAGACTGTAGGAAAGAGATAATATTTGTAGTTCTTAATTTCAGTTTTTGTGGCTCTGGAATATCGGAAAGTACAGATGGCTGTAACTGGGGATGAGACTGAATCAGGTATGACTTCTCAGTTTAGTAGACTAGCAGTATATAGACTGCTTGTATAGCCAGCTTTGAACTTTTCTATATGCTGAGAGTACTCTGAAGTGTTATATATTTTTTTATGCTACAATATGTTGCAATCATGATGGTTGTTTTTGATACAGGTGTATCCCTCAAAGAGCCAACATTAAGTTTTGTATGTAGCACATGTTCAAATCAAGTGTTTCCATTTACCCTGAGCTTCATGACAATGTGTATTTAAACCTTGTAATTGGTTTTGTAGAAAATGTTAGATCATTTAAATTTCACATTAACAATAGTTGCGTAGTTCAAATGCAATGAACAAACATTGTGAAAAAGTCATACCGCATCATCGGCAGAAACTAATCAAGAAGTCTGGCCTGATCAAAACTATTTCTGACTATTCAACCCTATTCTCAAAACTCCATGCACACAAACACATACGCACGTTTACTCTTTCTTTCACTCTAAAATTCTTCTCCAACGCAAAGACTGAGGGGGAGGGCCAGTTGTGGATAGTTGTAGGTTTGACGTCACTCCAGTTTCCTAGAACACAAGGAACGCGAGGAAATGAGAACGTAACTGGCCGATTGCGACGCAGGCATTGACGTCAACAACGACTTGGTCATGCAGTGAGTGATAACAAATAGGCTACTGATAGAGAGATTTAGAACATTTAGAAGAAAGAGCGGTGCTATGAAATGCCAAAATAAGAGAAAGCTGTGGCTGAAGGAACCATAGGCGATACAGGTCCCCTTGGATTGACTGAGATACATTACATTTACATTTCCCCTCCTATGTACTTCCAATTTACTTTTTTACTTCGGTATTACTTTCTTAAAACATTTCTTCAGAAGTTGGTTTTTACATTTCCTTTTGGCATTTCCTTTTACATTTCTGTTTGCATTTCTCCTTCATTATGCAAATGATGAGGCTGTCACAAAATGTGTCATGGGGTCAACTTTTCGCCTATCGGTTGATTGACATCAGTACTTTTTTTAAACCAAGTACTGAAACAGTCTTATCTTCCTAATTTTTGTTAGATTTAGTAAACGTTTATGAATAAATACAAATTATTAAATATAAAATGAAAGGATGAGCTCGTTGTTTAACCTGTCTAGCCAGTACCCCTAGTGCCTTTTCCTAGCTTGATTGCTAAGACTGAAAAATGAATGCACCGCTTGCACATTTGCATAATGAAGAAGCAATGCATACAGAAATGTAAAAGGAAATGCCGAAAGGAAATGTAAAAGACAACTTCTGAAGAAATGTTTAAACAAAGTAATACCGAAATAAAAAAGTTAATTGGAAGTACATAGGAGGGGAAATGCAAAGCAAATGTAGAAGGGAATGTAAAAAGCAATAAAGAAATGTAAATAGGAAAGTAAATAATAGGCATTTTATTTATTTTTGAGTCATTTATTTATTTATGGATTTATTTTTAATTTTGGCAGCTTTGGTCCTCCATAAATCTTTAGTTGTCGAGGTAACCAGGGCTGGACTGGGACAAAAAAAATCAGCCCTGGCATTTTGGCCCAGACTGGACCACCACAATCTGGTCACACACCGCATAACCCATCTTCCAACTCCCCTGAATATGGATACCAGCCGTGCCACTCCCTAAAACGCTTAAGCAGTGTAATGAGCAAGAAAGAATCAAGGAGAAAGAGAGAGTAGATTATGACAAATACCTTCAAAATAGTAGCAATTTTACCTGTGATGAATTCACTGCGATGAATCCGAAAAAAAGTGAGGGCATCCTGTGTATGTTTGTGCGAGACTTTTTGACTTAAAAGGTTGTTTATTGCATCATGGACATAACACAGTGAGATAAAACTTTCATATGCCGGCACCAATTACAAATTCTGAAGTCCATCACTCGTTTTTTCAAAAACTGGCGGTCTACTCAAAGTGTATAAGTACAAAACCATAAATACAAATCACATCAAAGTTTCAGGATATCATCTTCCGACTCTCAACATCAACTATATTGAATATCTTGTTGATTTCTCAAAAACGGAGTCCACGGCACATCAAAATGTATTACTGTAAACACTACTGTACATTTGCTTTGTCATATCTCACTGGTTCAATAAACAATCTACGTTCAATAAATAGATAAAAATCCAAAGACCGATATCATGAAGCATTTAAAATTTCATAACTCTATCTAGAAAACTAAATTTTTATAAATATCTGAGTTTAGTCATTTTTTGGGGGGATTTGACACTTTGACTCTTGAACTATTTGAAACAACTCCTCCCAAGACCGTACAACCAAATTACACCGAAATCACTGTATATCATCCTCAGATAGTCTAGTTTCAAAACAAAACCAAGTGTGTTGATACATTAGAAACTGAGCTCACAGTGCATACAAATGTATTACTGTAAACAGTACTGTACATTTTGATTTTTAACTGCTTCAATATTGGACCAATTTATTTCATAGTTTTATACCATATTTGTGTTATGATTCACATCACGATTTAAAGTTTAAAAAGATTTACCTTGAAAACTGCCTTTTTTATAAATAGCCAAGTTTAGTCGTTTATTGGTTGGATTTGAACTAACTCCTCTGAAACCATAAGACCAAATTAACTCAAATTCACTGCATATCATCCTCAGATGGTCTACTTTACACACAAAACAAAGCTTGGCGATACAGTCATAATTGAGCTCACACTGCACCAAAATGCATTTCTCTAAGTTATTATGCAGTAGTAGCAAGTATTAGCATGTTAACGCATATTTCTTTTAACGCGTTAATGCAATATGTTTTAACGCCACTAGTAGTTTCTTTTTCCCCACATAGCAGTGGACAGTGTCGGATCCGCCCTCATGTGGCAGTGGGCGGGAATCTTCTTGCAACCGTGACTGTTGTTGCGTCTTGTTGAGTAACCTCATTCAAACATTGTCACACTCTATCAGTGCTATTACCAAAAGACGCACAGAAATGTGGCAAGCTGCAACAATGCGACTTTTGCTTTGTGAGATTCCAGCAGTAGTGATGTTACTGTGTAAAACTGTAGCCTTTAATAACGATTATGGAACGAAGTGTCTCAAATCGACATTGCCAAGCAGATATTTGTCATATCAGACAAAGAGAGGTTTATACGTTCTTGGATTTATTCTTAGCTGGATTACAAAATTTATTTTGGAGCTGAGGGTCACAACCCCGCAAGGCAGACTTCTTTGTACTTGAAGAAACATGACATAATGTAGCGTCGGTTGTAACTCCCAGCATGCCTGGCGAGTAACTATTGTTGTGGACAGTGCTGTAAATGTTTCCTTGTTATGCTTATGCTTCCTTGTTATGTTTTTATCATGTTTATATAAAGAGTAGTGAAGTGCTGTAAATGCAGATATCGGTTTGTTCTTTTATTGTATGTCACACCGTGACTGTGTATGGTGTGTCAGCATCTTGTTTGCTGGTATGATAGTAAACTAGAAATGCATTTCCCTTCGCAAATGCGATGTGATGCATCGCAGTTATTCAACTGACCGCCTTAGCGCGCAGAACCTACCCCTGCAGCACAAGCGGACTGCGGTCCAAACCCTGTTTCTTGCCAAGGGGGCTTATTGCCGCTAGATCGGTAGTGCCTCTTCATCATAATATAATGGTGGACACATATGACGATAAAGTACTACCGTTTGGTTTTATTTTCAACAAGGTCAGGCTTTCACCG
>JAVQIZ010053905.1:0-19527 GCA_036023535.2 Galaxias brevipinnis
GAATCTTGAAGCAGATGGGCTACAGCTGCAGAAGACCACACCGGGTGCCACTTCAGTCAGCTAAGAACAGGAAACTGAGGCTACAATTCGCACAGGCTCACCAAAATTGGACAGTAGAATATTGGAAAAATGTTGCCTGGTCTGATGAGTCTTGATTTCTGCTGCAACATTCGGACGGTAGGGTCAGAATTTGGCATAAACTACATGAAAGCATGGATCCATCCCGCCTTGTATCAACGGTTCAGACTGGTGGTGGTGGTGTAATGGTGTGGGGGATATTTTCTTGGCATACTTTGGGCCCCTTAGTACCAATTGAGCATCGTTTAAATGCCACAGCCTACCTGAGTATTGTTGCTGACAATGTCCATCCCTTTATGACCACAGTGCACCCATCTTCTGATGGCTACTTCTAGCAGGATAAGGCGCCATGTCATATAGCTCAAATCATCTCAAACTGGTTCCTTGAACATGACAATGAGTTCACTGTACTCAAATGGCCTCCACAGTCACCAGATTTCAATCCAATAGAGCAGCTTTGGGATGTGGTGAAACAAGAGATTGGCACCATGGATGTGCAGCTGACAAA
The DNA here is from genome assembly GCA_036023535.2 of Galaxias brevipinnis. Taxonomy (NCBI): domain Eukaryota; kingdom Metazoa; phylum Chordata; class Actinopteri; order Galaxiiformes; family Galaxiidae; genus Galaxias; species Galaxias brevipinnis. The sequence goes on from JAVQIZ010053905.1 coordinate 587, forward strand.
TCTGCAGCAACTGAGTGAGGCTTTCATGTCAATATGGACCAAAATCTCTGAGGAATGTTTCCAGCACCTTGTTGAGTCTATGCCACGAAGAATGAAGGCAGTTCTGATGGCAAAAGGGGTCCAACCCGGTACTAGCAAGGTGTACCTAATAAAGTGGCCAGTGAGTGTATATACATATTATATTAACTGACTTGGTGAGTTACATCATCTACATTACACAAGTCCTTTCCTGTTGTGGCTATTCTTAAATTGCATAATTGTCCCTAATTCATATTCTGTTGAAGCCGCGTAAACTAATGAAATACAAATGTAATGCATCTTGCCAAATCAATGTGGTTCAGACTCTAGTAGTATGGTACCTTGCCAGCGTGGCTCCTCACTGAGGATTTTCTCTATCAGGGCAGTGCTGGCTGCCTGTCCTGACTGGCCATCTCCACCTCCACCTACTCCCTCTGTAGAACCCGAACCACCCTGAGACTCCATCACCTGCACCTCCCTAAAGAAAACAGACAGAGGCCATGTAAACGCGCACACATACATACACAAACATACAAACACAAAGTTACGCTTGCTCAGACACTGACCAGCAGTAGCCGACTGTGCTCGGTGACGTACCTGATGTCGTAGGCGGGACACCGCAGGTCGTGGGAGCCGTGAGCGAAGGCGCAGTGGGAGCCATTCTTACTACAGTGGCCCTTCGCGTCCGTTTCGTGAATGCATGAGCCTGTCTTGTAGTAGCGCAGGTGGTAACGACGCTCTGTGTCGCCTGCGGTCCGATGCAGGAATGGACATCTGATTCATAATACAATCAATGAAAATGAATGTCTCTCCTTTGATGCCGTTCTTGAATTCTGTAGCTGTTAAACGTTCACATGCATCCTACTCAACAAGAAGACGGTTTTCATAAAGAAAAAGACTGTTGCACACTGCATGTAATCTCTGTAATGATGCACAAGCTATACCTCTATATCATGTGATGTTGAATTGTTGAAGGCAAAGCATGTGTTTAGTTCAGGGCACAGTAAAGTGTAAAGTTCTCTGTTGGCCACATGTGTCAAGACAGCTTGGCATCATTCTTCCTTCTTAGCATTATCAATGTGTGATTCTGAATGAGCATTGTGGGGAATGTGAAGGTGATAATGTGTCAGCAATTATTCAGCATTGCTGTCAGTGAGATCTGGTTGCAACACAAGCAGACAAAAAACTTTGTGCAACCGCTTTTTTTCAAATTGCAGTCAGATCCACTTACTCATCCCCATCGGTGCAAGTTCCTGTTCCCTCATCATATTTGGTACAGTAGATGTCTGGACTGTAGTTAAAGGTACCGTCACGTCTACGAATGGGCCTGCGTCGCCGCTGGTTTAAAAAGTGCCAGTGGAAGCAGGCAAAGGGCCTATGCTGGGTACATTTGTGCTGCACAAACAGGGGGCACTGCTCTGTCCTAAATTCTTTTAGATATCTAGGGGAGAGAAAACAAACGGTAAACACAGAATGACAAGAACAAGAAAGAGTACGAAACACGGCCAACAACATAGTCTGATTTTACAAAAAAACTGCATGCTAATTCAACAAATAAAACAGATGATCTGATAAACCTCAAATGTCAACGCTGGTTATTGCCAAACTACCGTTAAGATTTTAGAGTATGTTCTTCGTAGGTTTACTGACCATCTTTCAAAATCCTTTAACTTTAGCTAATCAACAATTATGCTAATAAAGCAGACCCCATGTAAGTGGACTTCAACTAATTATTATGGACGCCTGTGATGGTTAATCAAAAGATATGCATTATAAAATGATCATGGCATCGTAGTTAATTCTTCGTAAAACGTTTTGTTATGGTATGTGACACAGCACGTGAGGTTGTGTACACGTTAGCAAGCTAGCTACTTACGTGTAATGTTGAGGTTTCTCAGGCTGTACGTGGAGTACATTAGCTGGAGATGTCGAGCCACCTGGAGGCGAGGACGAAGAAGACGATGACGGTCCTACAGCAGTCATTGCTCCCGTGCAAGGCGGGAGCTGTGCATGTGTTTTAGACATTTTTATTGCATAAACTCTATAAACCAGGTCCCTGTTTTTAGCTGGCTAGCTTCAGCTAAATCCGCATTCCAGAATGAAATACGCCTGCGCATCACGGGAGGAAGTGGTGGCATCCAAAATTGACTAGGGGCACGTTCAATCTCAAAACGGTGTACACCGTTTTGCTCCGGATTCTTGGTTGAATGACATGTTTCATCGAAACGGTGGGAAACGGTGCGCAACTACCTTTGAGATTTGTTTTCTCTCGTTAGGTTGGTGTATCAGAGGTGTTACCCAATCAGCAGTGACCTGATTTTAAAGGCCGCCGAATTAAAAATGCAGTGCGCACAATGGATCCTAGTTGAGTCGTTTATAAATGCAGTAATGCAGTGTTATATGAAACAATTGAAGATATTAGAAGACATGTTTGTGGCAAGAACTGTATAGTTGCAACGCTTGCATAGACAACAGGGTGTTCAACGCGCGCCAGTATCCGTTAAAATAAACGCTTTACGACGTTTTGTCAGGGCTGAAAGCAGAGAGGGAACGTTACCTTGGACGTGCAGTTTCCTAGTATTGTGTGCGTCTTTTGTTGGAGAACTGAGTTTGAGAGACACTAACATTAAACTGGGTTATTTCACCACATATTCCTTTACAACATGGTTAAAATTTGAGTGTACGTGTTTTCACCGCTTGATATTTCACCGACATAGAGAAATATCTACCTTTAAAAATAAGGTTAATATGTAATAACAGACATACATATGAAATAAGAGACATACATCTTAATGTTAATTATATAATGTATGACTATGAGCGTATGTAGCCATAGTTTAGTTCCCTTTTGTTGCCCAAGCCAAGGGAAAAAAACAACCAATGGCAAGAAAGCAAATTACGTCATTAGAAAGTATAAATACCCACTCACAACCTCCCCCATCACATAATTTGTGTGCGCCACGTACGAAGGTGTAACGTGATTCTCATTGAAGGTAAATTAAGCTATTCAACACAATGACGCTTTAAAGTTAGTTGCTTGAATCAGTCGTTAATTGCTTTAACTTGTTGACGCCGTTTCAATTTATCTTAAATAGTCGATAATGCCTGGTAGCGTTAACGATTGCCAACGAACAAGTAACATGGTTAGCGTTGATAGCTAAACGCTAGCCATCATTATTATTGTTATTTAGGTAGAATCTACAGCAGCATTTTTTTATGAGTAAGGCTTAACGTGGTGTGCCAGCTTGGACAACCCTAACTTAAAACTTTATTTCGGTTGCTTGTGTTCATCGACAAACGTTACTTTTCATGCTACAACGATAGCTATATTGCTATCCAGCATTGTAACGTTAGCTGGTTATAGGGCGCGAGCCTGCGAAAATTAAAAACGGTTGGGGTTGAAACAAGAGAATTTAGAATAACGTAACCTTTAATACTGTAAACAAGCTGGTGTTTATACATTGGCATCCCTAGTGCTGTTGGGACTAATGTATAATGTGTTCTGGCCAATCTTAAGTTTACAAGCCAACGTAACGTGTACACCCCATTTTTTTTGTTTTAATTTTATATCAACGAATTGGCCTTGGCAACAAAGGCATATGTAACGCATTTGGGCCTTGGCCATTGTTAGCTACCTAGCAAAAGCTCCTTTAGCGGGCTGTTTCTGGAGCCAGTCGTTGTGAGCGCGCTGCCTACGTTAAACCTTGACGCCGCCCATCTGTTTTCAATTGAGGTTAGCTAGCAGTAAGAGTATCAATATAAACCTGTGTTTGAGCATTTTTAACAAATTGTTTTTCATTCTGTTTTAGCAAAAGAATGGCACGTACTAAGCAGACCGCCCGTAAATCTACTGGAGGAAAGGCGCCAAGGAAGCAGCTGGCCACAAAGGCTGCTAGGAAGAGTGCGCCATCGACAGGAGGTGTTAAGAAACCACATCGTTACAGGTGAGAGTTTAACATTACTTCCCCGTGTTTTCAAAACTTACCTTCATCAACAACGATGGTGTTGGGTGGGTTCAGTCAACTGTTTTGGTGATATTATTCTTTGTTGGTGCATAGGCCAGGAACTGTGGCTCTAAGGGAGATTAGGCGTTACCAGAAGTCTACCGAGCTACTCATCCGCAAGCTGCCATTCCAGCGCCTGGTGAGAGAAATTGCCCAGGACTTCAAGACTGACTTGCGCTTCCAGAGTGCTGCAATTGGGGCTCTTCAGGTAAATGCACTTAACATCTCCTTTAACTGATTCATCAGGTTGAATGAACATGGTTTTCTATTATCTGTTGTGGCTAAGTTGTTAAAATTTGTTTTATTTTTACAGGAGGCTAGCGAGGCATACCTTGTGGGTCTGTTTGAGGATACTAACCTGTGTGCCATCCATGCCAAGCGTGTCACCATTATGCCGAAAGACATCCAACTGGCCCGCAGGATAAGAGGGGAGAGAGCTTAAACTGTCATGCAATTTGGGAGGAGGGGAGCAAATAATCCTATTTATCATACTTAACCATTTTGTGGGCATTCAGTTTCCTGGGTATTTTTAAGTGTCATATTTTTCTGTATTGTAATTTAGAATGATATGAAGGATCATTCCAATCCGAATAATTGGTGTGCAGCATAAAGTTGTAAGGCTATCTGAGGTTGTACATTTTAAATCACATTGCATGTGACTAGTGGTAGAAATGATGCTTGGTCTAAGGACTCCAAGATATCCATTGTCCTACGGGTTCAATGCCTCTGTCCTCACGTGTGAAGGCTAACGTCGGTCCTTGTGTGTAGAATAGGCTCCAGATGAGGTTGGAGCTGTTGCTTGTACAAGTTGGTGTGTATGGGCTGAATTCTTCTAAGCTTTCAGGGGGTCCAGGGTTCTTCATCCAATTCTTCCTCAAATCTGCCAGCATGTCTTGCACTAGCTGCATAGTTTCAGGGCTTTGTATTTATACATTCCCTTTATACACAAATGGCAAGAAGCATGACATACCCCCTGTATTCTGGATAGCTTTTTACATGTTATTTTTCATAACAAACCTTGGCAGCTACATTTACTATTTATGACGTGTTGTCACATCATAGTCTTTCTATTAAATGTCTTTACGAGTAACCCTTGTGTGCTGTATTTTTTTATTGAGTATTTGGCAAGCCAAACGTATCGCTTCACAGTCAAATTGCACACTAACACTGGTATTGGTTAGTTTTCATACAAACCACTCTGTATGTTTGAAACCAGTGGCTGTAAAGGAGAAAGTAACAAAAAGAAAAGACAAAGTAAAAAAATAATGTTTGGAATGCAGTACAGAAAGCAGTGTCTACACTTGAATTCTAAGTATCCACAGTCTGCTCTGCAATGGCTGACGGGAAGAGTTAATTCATATTAGGCTGTGCTCACCAATACGGTTGACAATCTCCTCACACTCCTTGATGGCGCTGGCGCGCAGCACAACACAGCAAAAGCCTGTTGACTGAGGGGTTTCTGGGGAGTTTCTGAAAACACAGCCAATCATATGCTCAGATGACATCTGGATTCAGCCAATGACGCCAGGCGCTTTAATGGTTTGGGAATTGCATCACTGCAGACAGCTCCATGTTAGGGGCAAAAAAGAAATGCAGAGACTTGATGCGTACATTGTGTACTGCATGGACTACCAGCTGTATATCTTACGGCATAATTGTTATGATCTATGAATGGGGAAAGTGCACATAATAGTGATTTGAATTTTGCAGCTTTCTATGTCAGAAGACATGTAAATTAGGGTTCTTCCTTTTATGGTGTTCATGCTTAGGTTCTTACACAACATATTGCAGGTTTATGAGTTATCTACTCATAAAAAGACAGGCTACAATAGTGAATTGGGCAGACACTACACCTGTTATAAATAGATGACACATAATTACTGTCAGCGTTCACATCTTGATACTTACGCCACACAGAATGCAAATATGGTATAATCTGGCTGACCGTATCTCCCAACACAGGAGATTTCTGGGTAGTGATGTTGGAATAGCTCCTAAAGTAATGTACAGATACAATAATTACATGACTATATCAATAGGCTGCATATCTAAATGTAACACCACCATATATAGGTGATTACAGTTGTTTGTTCAATATTTTTGGAAACAGGCATTGTACTAAAGTAATAGAAACGTTATGATCTTTATCTTTCAAGCTGGTCCAGCACAAAGAAGACACAGTTCAAGTGAACATGCTACTCACCACCTTACAGGTTTTTTCAGTGCATATCAAATGGGTCTCTTTCATGTCCAATAGAACGTCCTGTGGGTCAAATACAATTCATTCATTAGTAATGATTGGGATAAATCAGTTTTCATAACAAAATGTAAATGTTCCTGAATTCATGGCTATACCAACTTACCTTGCTTGGCAGGTTTTTCCGCAAGACCTGTGGAATGGCATGCTGCAACACCTCCTTACCGCCATACTAGAAGAAAATAAGATATTGTCTTAATTTCACAGAGAAACATTTATATGAAACAACTTGCAATGGACACATTCACACATACTGTACAGAAAAATACCAATCTTCAGTATTATAACAATATTTTCAGACTGACACCGAAACTGAAGACACAACTACTGAACAGAGCAAGTATTAGAATGTAACAAATATATCTACCATTCCAATGTTTGCTTTTCCCAAATACTGCACAATGTACACAATCCTGCTGAAGAGATTGGATTCAGTGTTTTCATTTAAGACATTATTTATCTGAGTTGAATGTAGATGTATCTATTAAAATTAAGAGATTTGAAAACATTACTGCCTGTTCGGTGGCTCCTTGCATGTAGATAACAGCTTTGGTTAATCTCCTATTATTATTGTTATCAATATCATCATTGATTCCCTGATTCATGGATCCACAGGCATGTGACAGGACAGGAACAAGGAGTCACAGAGCCCGGCAGAGGAAAACACAACCCCCTCCGACTTGCCTTCCGTCTTTGAGACACTGTGAGGGCACTGGCCTCTGGTCCTCAGAGGGGGACTGCTGAGAGGAATAGGAGGGACCAAGCCGCAGGGAGGGGTTCTCTTCTCTGAGGGCCCGGAGGACCTTGATGAGAGGTCGATAGACCCCTCCATCCTGACCCTCACATCGCAGCACACGCAGCGCTAGCGGCTGGCCCTTCAGCCGAGACAGAACTACGCCTGCCTGAGGAATTTGAGACGGACTGAATGGTTTTGTCAAAGCTAGAAGGCCTGGCATATCAAGGTGATCGCTCGATATTTAGTGTTCTGTGTGTCCTGCCCATACAAAGTTGCATAGGTAAATTCAAATATCTATTTACCTAGTCTGATTGGCCATAGGCTATGTGACTGCTGTTAATGACTGGCAGTTTTTTTTTTGCATTGAACGATATTCTTTCGAGACTCCCTTTTGCCTTTGTTGTATATTGTCACTAACCACAACTTGTTGAAGATGTGTGCATTTGACAATTTCATCAAAGTCCTTTTTTGAAAGCTGGGAAAAATGTATACTTCATAAAGGTGTGTGTATGAGTGCAGGAATCTTAATAGTTTATTTACCTGTCCGTTCTTTGAATTCCTTAGGGAGATTCCATTGATCTCATCAATGATGTCGCCAGGATATATAAACCTGTCTACCTGAGCCTGGCTGCCTGGCAACAGTTCCAGGACAAATACACGCCCGCTGACATACCTGAGCAAGTGTGCGCAAGAGAGAACCGCAGCGAGAGATGTAAAGACAGTGGCAAACAGAGCTGGCAGAAAGTGAAAAGGTGAGGCTTGGAACGTTGTATATGAAAGCATTACTGCACAAAAAAACAACAACAACAGCAATATTAAGGCATGGAGACCGGTACTAACCTGAGCACTAACCCTAGCTCTCGGCAGGGAACAGCCTGATACATTTCACAGACCTGGAAAACATTGTCTATAAATTAAACACTTTATAATAACTTTCAGTAACAAGCAGTTATTAGACCATCAATAAACTATTATCTCATTATGAGCTAATGTGTGACAATGATTTATAAATAATTTTTAAAAGATGAGTTACTGTATTTAGGCATCACTAAATTATGAATTGGAAGCTGATCATTATTATCTGATTAGGTAAATAACCAATGCAGAGTAACAGGGAAAAAACCTGCAGAAAGCAGACTGAACCAACCATGTGCACTTCATGTCAATGCAAAGTTCTCAATCCAAAAAAACAACAAACAAAATAACAGTTATTAATCTTTAAGAAATGATTTATAGATAATTATCACACATTTACTAATAATATGATTCTAGTTCATTGATGATCTAATTATTAGGACTTATTAATGCAAGTTTTTATGAAGTGTTACCGGCCCTTATTACGCAACCCGGTAGAGATACTATAGCCTCATCATCTTACCGGTAGGAGCCAACTCTCGTCCAGGAAACTGCAGTTCTGGGGGCAAACAACAGAAAGGTTTGCTCAGGCCATAGGCTTTGCTGCACAATGGGACAGCATTGCATTTCACTATGATTACTATTCATTCACGACTATGAGTCACAACCATCAATCAAAGGTTTGATTTACACACAAGCGGTGGAAAGGCACCCACCTCCATGTCCAGTTTGAATTCCATTTCTGAGAGAACACGGAGCAGGGACATGAAAGGCTCTGAAATAAGAAGGGTAGGGTTAATAGAAAGCACTTGATGTTTCAAAACGGTTTCATCTTTTTATATGTATGGGCTGCAAACCATGCAAACACACATGGAAAGAAAATTACTCACCCACAAACTCCTCATTTCTGAGAATTGAAGTTGCTGGGTTGTACCACTGGTAAAAAAAGGCATGTGGTTACGCACAAGTGTCATCTGTTTTGCTTAAATCATGGCTTGAAAAAACAAGTACACCCACTAATACTGACCTCTAGAACTTTTTGTGTGTGTAGCAGGTGTTTGAAGAAGCCTTCCAGAACCTTGCGGCTAAGGGCTAATCTCAGAAGGTAGCGTCCCCGGCCCTGTGCGGTCAACAGCTTCTTGCAGGCCGCTGTCTGCTCAGCCGCCAGAGACAACGCACCCAGTCTACACATCAGAACACATACAGAATCAAATCCTTTTCCATACACACGAAGACACCATAACTCACCATAACCATAACATGCCAGTTGGAGCTTGCAAAAGATCGAATGCAGTCTTATTTGTAGATTTTAAAGTGGTTACATGATTGTGCTACGTCTGACCTGCCACAGATGTCTTGATGAGGAAGCTGTTCGAAACAATGCCAGTAGTCTTTGTTTACAAGACTCAAAACAGGCTCTGTGCAAGGGAACACATGCACACACAAACACACACAGACACACACACAGACACACACACAGACACACACACACAAAGGGATGCTATCACACAAACCCAGTGTTATTGTTAGGAGTAATGACATATGCAACCATCAAATATATACACACGTTGGAGTCCTTTCCTTAGGATCAGTTCGAGCAGCTCACAGCAGGAAGAAAGATGATGGTTACTGTCCGTCACTGTTACTCCATCAGACTGGAGGTTTAGGATACATACTAGAGAGGCATAAAGGTGGTCCATAATCACAAAATTATCTGAACAATTATCTTGCACTGACGTCCGTTAGACAGAAAAGAAGAGTTCAAAACGGCGGAGGTGTTACCTTTGCCTTTGTACAATGGAATATGAATTGGACACTTTTTTTAATTGCAATGTGTGAAATGATAAAAGATTTCGATTATATTGACTGGCTGTCACGACTTGAGTGCGCACAACCTGCAGGTGTGTTTGGCTGATAATCATAATACCTGAACAGGCAATGCCAAACTCTAACCCAGTTATAGTATTAGCTATATAAATGGGTTACTATAGCGTAATTGGCTTACCTTTCAGGGTCCCGAGCAGAGGATCTTTGGGAGGCATATTCTAAACACAGCTGGAGACGCTACAAACCACCTGTCAATCAGTCCTGCGTCACAGCTAACACACGTACACTTCCGTGTACCCAAAGCAAACCACTGAAATTATTTTACTAACCAACTGACAGTTCAGTGGTTGTTTAGCCAAGCGACAATAGAAAACACAGTATTTTATCAATATGCCCTGTTTCAGGCAGGGACGACCATATCATGGCCTGAATCAACATTCAATGCAACTGTATGAACGGGTTCTACCCGGGCGGCACATAATTCCCTCCCTTTATCAGAAAAAAATGTCAATATGACGAGAGATATGTGGACAATGTTTTTGGTTATATACGGCGTACTCTGGCGACCTCATGTGGAAACAGACGGTTAGGTAAACCTAGACTCGGTACTTCTCGTGCAAATATCGGAAATAACCGGACAGTTAACCCTCAATCAAACTCTAGACTTGGTTTGAGTACAGTGCTCTGCATCCACCACTTGACCATCTCGTCTCATTTGAAGTGGATTGAGCCATGCGCTTTAAAATAATGTAGAAGAGTGTTTGTAGACCTTGCTTCTGGGAAATTATTCGAGGAACCAGGCTACCAAGGTATTGCCATTCTAGGTAAACTCGTATTTGCACTATTGAATAACATACTTATTACTATTGTTGACGCTGTTTTTAGGGTTTGTTGCAGTCTCACATATAACAATAGCATTCGTGCTTGAAAATATGTCAATCGTACTCTTTAACGATCACAAACTCATGATGCTTGCGCAAATGTATTGAAATGTGTTGTATCCATTTTTGCAATATATGTGTATATTTTGCTACGATACTGGTGCTTGTTTGAGTACTGGCACATTACGTAGCCTATAGCTACATACTAAAGCATTACGCACTGGGAATCTTTGCTTGTAGCCTACTTTAATGACTGTGGGACTCTGACTAGTTTGTTGTATCTGATGTTCCTGAGCAGTTAATGAGAAGTGCAGTCTTGAAATAAATATCCACCGAGGTTGTGTGTTCATGAGCACATGCTCAAATCGTAATCTCGGATTTCCTCTAATCTGTTAACAGCTCTAGTTCCCACTACAAGCATTATCCAGGTGCGGCGTAGTTGGCGCGCTCTTACTGATATTATAAATCGATTCGATTCCGTTGCTGAGTTCTACCTAAATCTAAAAATTATGCGTTGCTGAACAACATGTAGCCTATAGTATTTAATTATTTAGCTATTGTTGTTTTAACCACCTCTCTTTAATTTATCGGATCAGTATCACGGGTTCTGCCAAGTGTAGGTACATAGTCTTCTCCCTGTCCTGAAGTGTGCGCAAGTGTCCTTGGCGCTCTAGATGTTAATCTCAGGGATCCTGAACTCGTGCACTTTTACTCATGTCCTAAATGTTTTCTTGTTGCTCCTTGGCCGCTAGCCAAACTATTTCATTGTATAAAATCATAACATTTATAAAGGTTAACATATTTACAGTAATTTTATTCTGTATTGATATTACGTTGACTAGCAATAGTGAATATTAATTTTATTAAGAACCTGGAATGGTGAGGCTATAAGAGGACTGATTTGGATTAGTTCCACATTTCTAAGAGTAAGTAATAGGTTTCTGTTTAACGTTGAACTCTGGCAGGGCTATTTTTCTCGCCAAAGTTAGCAGGCTTAGGAAAGGGTTGCGCTTCTCTCCTTGGGAAGTCAATGCCGTCATCATCTATTGGCCCTAGCTCCACCTTCCTTCACAGAGCAGCCTACAGCAAATTCACCCCACACGTCAAACGAGTGCAGCATGCTGCTGATTCGACATTACAGGGTTGAACGATCTGCCTATTGCTGATGCGAAAGTGCTCTATGCTGCTGTTTCAGATCTCCTTGGAATATCTACCCAATTTCAGGGCCTTTATCAAGATGCATCAGCCCACACACACACACATCCAGAAATCATGCTACAGCGCAGTTTATCTCTGCCTTTATTTGTACACACACACGTGCACGCACTCACACTCACACACACACACAGACATGCAGACACACATATTCTCTGCACTCTCTTCAGCTTCCTCTGTCTCTCTTTTGGCTCCCAAGAGGGTGATAGGTGAAGGCCCAATAATGAGCTCGCTGGACATTTGCTGCAGAGTAGTGATGAAAGTTGCGCATTGAGAACACACACAATTGCAGGCCCATCCCCACAGCTACAAGCAAAGGCATGCATGCAGTCTCTTCCACTCTCAGCCACATACGTACCCATTTCCCCACCTCTCGCCAAATGTCCCCTTAAAGTGTGTTCTGCTCTCTCATCGATTTGGGGGCTCTCTCATCAACCCTTTCAGCTGTAACTCAGCTCCCGCACTGACAGAATGAGTGCCGGCGTATAAAAGGCTGCTTTTTCTGTGCCACAGGGCTTTGCTCTCCCCTCTCCCAGCTGCCAACATGATGAAGGAGTGCCTGCAGTTCCTCATCGAGCCAGCCAAAAACCTCAAGATCCGACTAAAGGTACAGTCCACTCGTGGCCCCTTTTATTGCTCACCTTCCCATGGTCACTGCCATGCCAGTTGGCCGTCCTAAAGTCACGATTCCCAAATGATAAGGATGTTAATCGTAAATGTATCTGATGAGTGCACAACAGTAAAGCATGCAGTGCTGTTTGTTCCAATGGATTCGAAAGGACCTGACAGTTTCCATCCTTTCCCCCCACCGTTCTCCACTGTTGAGCAGGAGTCCCGTAAGAGGGTGAGGCACGAGAAGAGAGAGCCATTAGTGGAGAGCCAGTTATTCATCATGGAGCTGGCCAGGGAACTCAACAGAATTTGCCAGGTGCGCACACTCCCGCAGACACAATCACATGCGAGCACACACACGCACACACACACACACACACACACACACATACACACACAAACACACAACCATCCACTCGTCCCAAATGACATATGTGAATTGCAGAGATCAAATGTCCTGGGCCACATCTGGACCAGTGAGGACAGCTGGCCGCCAGGCGTGTGTCGAGACTTCATCGTGGAGTGGGCAGCCGTGCTGGAAAAGAGGGTGCAGGTGGGCCCCCCCCCTGCATGGCACCGTCCTGTGCTCTCGACAACAACATGAAAAGCTAACGTGCATCAGTGAATATCACGCTACTGGTCATTACAGTGCCTGTGTATGTGTGTGTGTGTTAGCTGCAGCCAAGGAGCCCCCATAGAGACGTTGAGTACCACAACCCAGAGAAGAGGGACTGGAAGGGCCATCTCCTGTGCATCCTGGAGACAGGGGGCGAGTACGACATGGGACCCCCCAAACGGATCATCATGGACTGGACTCGGGATATCAAGAACAGACCACAGGTGGACTCTTTTTCCTTTTCTCTTCTCCCCCTTTCCTGTATCTACCTCCTTCTTTCGGTGGGTCAGTTGGTTGCCGAGGCAGTCAGGCCACCTTGGTGATTAAGGTCAAACCCTCTCTGTGACCTTGTTTATCCCCTGGACTTATTCAGCGTGATTAGCACCGAACAGCCAGTCATGTAGGCTGGCAGGGAGGCCAATACACACCAAGTGGCTGTTTAATTGTGGGAAAATATCAATGCAGAAAATTACAGCACAATCTAATTATTGTTTCGAAATATTACAATGAGAGTCCAGGCTGCTGGTAGAATGGTAGGCATTGTTTGAATGGGTTATGTTTTTGTTTATTCTCTCTTTCTTCTCCTTCGACTGTTCGTCTCTGTCTTCTTCTTCTTTGCCCTCTATGCTGCCTGTCCTTATGCAGCCCACTATCTGGCCTGGTGAGGCCGTGCTGATGATGCTGGATGACCTGGAGTTCCAGTGGAGGAGGGGTCGTTTGCGCAACCTGCTCCCGGCCATGGAGCTCGTCATGCTGGCTGTGCTGAACGCTGACACCCCTGACAAGGTACGGCGCTCGAGAAGCGCATAAGCTCTGGTGGTGCCTTCCATAACGGGCCGTTCAGTCAGCCACAGTGGGAGCTGTGACTCCTTCGAGGGTGGCATTTCACGTGTATGCGTGCGCCAATTGGCAGTTGTCCTCTTCGTAATTGCCGTCACATTATAGGAGCTGTGAAGCAAAGAGAGCTCGCCATGATCCACTCAGCTCAGCATTGTGGTTGGAGCCAGGCCGGCTGTAAACACGACACACCATCACATGGCCACTCAGGATGATCCCATTATCTAACTGACCTTCTCACTTAGAGTTACTGTTGTTTTTATTTGGGTGTTTGTGTGTGTGTGTGTGTGTGTGTGTGTGTGTGTACGTGTGTGTGCAGGATGACGTGCCAAAGCAGTGGCTGGTCACCAAGCAGAGGAGCCAAAGGATCGGTAGGTCAAGCTATTGAATGGTTTGGACAAGCTTCACTGATTAAAAGAAGAATGAGTTAAGGCTGTGGGTTGAGGACACAGCCAGGGAAGCACACCGCCGATAAAGTAAAACCTCAGATGATATATAAGTCCCCTGTTAGTTACTTGAGTGAACGTTGGGGATATGCATGACCTTAATAACTGTGTGATGACACAAGTCATGCCTTGCAGCAATCCCTGATCCGTGGAGATCAATTAGGATCAATTACTGAACCAATGAACCAGTCAAATAGTTTGTAGCTGTTTGACAAAAAGCTCAACGCACTGCCAACTGGTCCTAACAAAAAATTGCATATAAGGATATACTGTATAAGATGGTCACTGGCACAAATTTGTCATTATGGTGAATGGAGAGGTCTGATAGGCTGGTTAACCACAGAGTTTGTGTGTGTTTTCAGATGCAGCCAGCTACATTCCCCACAGAGGTAAGGCAACATTCAATCATGACTGTATCGATCCGTGAATGTGCTCACACATCGTGTAAGATGTTCCTGTCATCTAAATTAGACCACTTTTCTTTCTTTTCAGTGTGGGGTTTGATCTGTAGTGCAGCCGGTATGTCCTTAACTCATGAAATTCCTGTTTGTGGCTTGTTCCACTGATTTATGCAGCCACTTATAGGTTTAACATGGCGATCCTTTGTTTTTCACCTTTTCCTTGGTTCCACAGAGGAGGTGACCCTCGACGTGGACACGGCACATGCCGGCCTGCTCATCTCGGACGACGGCAAGCGCATGCGCTGCGGCCTGCAGCGACGCGCGGCACCCCGCAGCCCCCGGTGCTTTGACGGCTGGTGGTGCGCCCTGGGCAGCGAGGGCTTCACCTCCGGGCGCCACTACTGGGAGGTGGAGGTGGGCGAGCTGGACTGGCGGGTGGGAGTGGCCAAAAGCTCCGCCGTGAGGAAGGGCTACCGCTCGCTCAACACCCAGACCGGCTACCTCACCCTGCGGCTGGAGAGGGGCACGGAGCTCAAGGCCCTGACCGTGCCCCCTACCCCGCTCTCCCCAAACCTGGTGCCCAGGAAGGTGGGTGTCTACCTGGACTTTGAGAACGGACAGCTGTCCTTCTACAACGTGGAGAAGCGCTCGCACATCTACACCTACAACGAGACGTTCACAGAGGAAGTCTACCCTCTGTTTGGGACGGTGGAGGTGGTCAGGGATCTGGTGGTCAGGCCGGCAGACGCCAGAGATCCCTGCCTCTGTCCTGGGCCCTGCCTGTGGAACTGAGCTGGGTCCTACGCTTGTCCTCCGATGCTACTCCACATGAGCTCGGGGACGCAGGGAGTTCTGTTTGAACACACATTTTTCATAGCCGATTCGATGGCACCAGCTGAGTGAGCCTATGGGGAACATTTGAATGTGCATTTGAGTCCTATGTCAGCACTGCAATGACAGGATTAAGAACAATCTGTGCTCTATATTACAAAGTATTTTTCTTTGCCTTCATACACTTTCAGATTTTTATCTGTAAATTATTTTCAAAATACCAAAATGAATGTTTGTTTACGGAATTTAGGTAGTTAGACCATCTCAAATGATTTACCTATAAAAATAAATGGCCTGTGCTGTTGATAATATACGAGTGAAGGCTTGCGCTGACAGGTTGACACAAGTGAACCTGTCTCTGGTATAACAGCAAGCATGCGTTCAGCTTGCTCTGCCTATTCTTCCCCCCTCTGCCCCATGTCAACGCTTGCTGCAGGCAAAGCAGTCCCATTGAATGTACAAGGATATTTGAAAATACATTGTATCGATATTGATTATGTGTGTATTATAGCATAAGGACACATAACCATGCTTTTTTTGATCCTTAATAAAGAACTTAAAAGATATGGAGTACTTTTCACAATCGATAAAGCTGGGACGACATGAAGTGGGATTTATACTCTTTAATTTAAGTGCAATACATTTGAAGTGCCAGGTATAAAAATAAAAAGACAGATGTGTTGGTTTTAACTTCAGTCCCAGACTTTTATATAGAATAACACAAGACATGGATGACTGGTAGCATAAAAATAGATGAACTGAACATAGATAACACTAAGAAGAAAAGGAATGATTTGTTTACTTGTATTCGGAGCTTCCACAAATAGTGTATACAGCTGAACCTCAGCAAATACATTTTTCACCCAAAACCATACAAAATATTTTTGGTCCCTTTTCCCTCTCACCAAGTCTTAGGAGTCTGCATTTTCAACCATATCGCAACAGGATGTATACAATCTTTCTGAATGAAATGCTAGGACATTAACATGATAATACTCTGTACATCAAGTAAGACATTCTGAGAACCATAAGGCTGAAATATAATGGCAGAGCACACTTGAAGTGCATAACACAACTAGTCTATCAGTAGAAAAACAGAAACAAACATAACAAATATATTTTGCAAACATTTTCAATGCAGTATTTGGTTTACCAAATCTAATCTCAGTCCCCCCTCCTGCTTAATACGTTGAAGCCTTAATACAGAAACGTTTCAATGGTTCAAACAATGCATTCTATGAACAAAACAATTCCCAAGAAAAAAATAAGCAAACTGTTAATATACTGTGACTGCAGTATCTGAGTGCCCGTGAAACTCAATGGTGTTTTGCAACCGCTGGCTGTGCCAAGTCATCTCTCCAATCCCTTGGATCATCAACTCAGTAGTTAAAGGCCCTCATCTCCCCGCTTTCTTTCTCTGTTTGATCTGCTACCTCGTTCATAACGAAGCTTCATCCAGTTGCATATTTAACCAATTTGGTTCTATTACACCACATTTGATGGACAGGAAACAGCAAAAACAGTTTGGGAATTAGTGAGGCTCACCCTTGTATTATTATTGGATTATTACCAGTCGGGACTGATTCAAACACAAGCCATGTAATACTATGTAGTAGCCAACAGAGGGAGTGGTAATCATTTAAACAAAAAAAAGGCTGGTAAAATGAGAGTATGTCACGACAGAGAGAAAGTGAAAAATGAAATCATCTTTTGAACTGAACACGACTTTTCAAAACGGGACAGTGGCCACTGTTTGTAGCCGACTTAACAAAGCTCCGATCACTTGTAGCATCGCTCCACTTACACACCGAGTGTGTCTGCTCAAAGGACTCCCGCCCAATCATACACACATTTACAAATGTACATGCTTTGACTCCAGCACTTGCAACAGTGACTCATACAAACGATTCCTCCCTTACTCGGAGCCACCAGTCGCCGCTTTGTGAGACGACCCTTGACCTCAGGCTTCGTAGAACCGCTCCACCTTCTTGGTGACGCTGGTGCCGCCCCCCACCACATTCCTCTGGACCACTTCCTTGGTGACGTGGCGCGTGACCATGCCGCTAGTCTCCATGTGCTGGGTGGTCATCATCATCCCGTCCCCTGCAGATTGAGAGGGAGGACTTAGCGGGTGTCTGAGCGAAGGGAATCCTACTTGTGTGTGTTGTGTGAACACTGACCTGAGAAGAAGGGGTCGCCGCCGATCGTGGTGTGTGAGACGTTGGTGCGCGTGCTGACCTCCGTGGGCAGCTGGAACACATCCCTCTTGGTCATGGAATAGCTGCCAAACTGGGAGGCACCACCTGTAGAGGTCATACCTCCTAGAGTGCAGTGGAGAGGGAGAGAGAGAGAGAGAGAGAGAGCGAGAGAGAGAGGAGATCGTGACACAGTCACAGAGTTGGCGTTCTGACATTATGTTTTTAGAACCCCGTTTCAAGCTGACAGACCTGAACATAAGCCAAGCTACACCAAACCCATGGACATGTTTATTTAGTGTATGTATGAGACAACAACAATAGGTGCAGCATGAAAAGGTCTGAGAGGCCCACACTTACCAAGACCCCCATCCTGGGACTCGATGGTGATGATGCCCTCTCTCTCGGGCCCAAAGCCCTGGGTGGTCCTGGCCTGAACTTTGAACTTGTAAGGCATGTTCTCACTCAGGTCCGGCACGGTCAGACTGGTCTCAGCGCTGTCGCCGCTCACCTGGAAGGAGCGCACGTCACCTGGGGATCACAGCAGAGGTCACGTACAGCCGGAGGTACGCTGACACAAAGGCAGTCAAAGTGACGTGCAGGACACAACCAAACTATTAGAGCATCTTCAGAGCGTCTTTGGAATAACCTGTGTTTTTAGGGTAAACAATGCAATACAACAATACAATGCCAGTGTCTCGATATACAGAAAAGAAAATGGATCGATAAAATATCCCTTTCCTGACTTAAGATACACCACGTTGGTTGAAAAATCATCTCATGTCTCTCACCTCCGCCTTGCAGCTGCTCACAGGTGACCACGTAGCCCAGGATGTCCCCATTTGGCTTGCGGGGTTTGTCCCAGCTCAGCTGCAGGGCCTCGGGGCTCAGGGCGGTGAAAATCAGCGGACCGGGGGCGCTGGGCGTGCTCAGAGTGAACGGAGAGCCTGCCGAAGGACCGGAGGAAGGGGTATTAACAAAGTGAGTGTGACTATTAAGGCACACCTAACATGATACATATTCATAAAAAGAGAGGGAGTAAACACTGGTCATGTCTGTCATTTTCTACATGGTGACTCCTGATTGGGCAGAACAGAAGCTGAGATGGAGGGTGTCCAGCGGGGGGGGGGGGGGGGCCCCCAAACAGGCATGGGCCAGAGTGGGCCCTGGGGGAGGACACCCCACTCCATGGTGGTGACGCCCACCCTCT
>JAVQIZ010053937.1:0-13529 GCA_036023535.2 Galaxias brevipinnis
ACACACACACACACACACACACACACACACCTCTGTCCTTGGTAGTTGTAAAAGGCCGCAGTGCCCGAGGCTGCACCCTGACGCAACACACAGGAAACACACACCCCTCACAACCCTGCCCTACCCCCTCCCTCACTCTCTCCCTCCCCAGCGGAGGAATCCACATTCTTCCTACCTTACTTACCAAGAGGAGTGCGGACTGACAAGGCATCTACTTCTATTATAAATGCAGACTCTCGCACGTTGATGTGTGCGTTATGAATATGAAGTCGTTCTTAATCGCTCAGGCAGTCTGGTAGCACAGTCTGTCTGGCACAAACACATGCTAGCCTCACTGATATGAAAATCCTATCAGGCTCCAGGCAAAACCTGATACCCGGCTCATGAATAATGGAAACATTTTCCCTGTGAACGAAACGCTCATCATCGATTTGGGCTACCAGGCCTGGGCCAGCCTGTGCGGCTGCCGGACTGGCACTGCCTCTCCCGTTGACTCATTCTGACTCAGAGGCAATTGCGTATTAACTCCTAGAGAGTAATAATCACCCTTTCCATAACTGAATCAAACAAGCAGCACCATATGAACAACAAATAACACACTCGCTCTGATCCATTAAAGACCTGGGCCTGTGAGCGGGCAGCGCTATGTTATCAAACAGTGCCACAGTGGCCTACCAGTTAGCCACCCCGGGCACGGCAAAGCCACAGCGCTTAGGATGAGACACTCGTACCGTTACACAACACCGTGTTCTGATCCCAGCACGGGGCCCGCGAGGGCCAGAAGGAGCTTCGCAGCTAACCATGAGTCAGCTCTTCGGACATAGACAGAGGGAGACATTTTTTTAGGAATGACTGGGCAGCTTGTTTTTAACAACCCAACAGCGCGTAAACACATAGCCGCATGTCTGACAGGGTGAACGCAGTTAATCCATTCTAATCGTGACGACGTACTGAAGCGTAGTAAATTGGATGGGTTAACCTGGGAGACGTAGGCTGACCTGTGCTGAGGGTTGCAAAGTGGTTGCAAGGATAGCGGGGCAGTGAGGTGCTGCAACAGGGCTGGGTCAGGATGTTCTCATCACCAGATCGCCCGGCAACCACCACCGTTACCAGGAAACAAGCGCTGTGGCAACAATCATCACACGCATTCCCCGGTGACTACAATTGAACGCAGAAGCCATGGGTACAAAACAGCAGATTAGCAGGCGGGCCAGGAGAAGCACCCAATCCTTATCTTGACAGGTGTGGAGGCACATAATGGCTGTCTGTAAGTGTATGGAAATACAGGCCCTAAAACACTGCCTGCACCAGCAGACAAGGAGAGGTTAGGTCACAGCCTAAAAAATCAACGTGTGTAATTCTCTCGTATTAAGTTCTTAGACTGACGGATAAGCGAGTGGACACTCAGGGCCTCACCCCTATAGTATAGGGAGACGCCACTCAGTCCCGTCCTGGGTCAGCGACAATTAACACAGAGATCAGAGGGCTGAATAAAGCATGAGCTGTTCCAGCCCAGAGGGCTCAGGTATCACCCTGTATATAGGGGGCCCAGGGTCAGCGATAAGGAACAAAGGAGTCTCTCTGAGCCCCATACTGTCAGGAGGGAGGGGAGCCTGAAAGACAACTCCTCTGTGCTGCTTCCCTATTGCACTAGGCTTAATCCATTACTACTGAAACAAGCAGCTCGAGCCCCCACTGGACCTCATTAAGACTTAGAGAACATTGTCTTAATGGGACAATGTCAAAGCACATTGTTAAAAGAGCCAAAAATAATGCCAACTAATGCCCAATTTTGTTCACAGTAAAAGGCTAGTAAATTCCCTGGCATGAGAAAAACAAGGCATTGTCTATTTTAACAACAATTCCAGATTTCACAAGAAGACCTAGCCTATTCTAGGATATTTATGCTAACATTAAGAGTGGCACATAGTTAAGCTTTAGATTCTTAAAAGTCCCCTTCTGGTTGAATCTTCCATCTGTCTGTGCCGAAGCTGGATTCAAACCAACGCTTTCTTAGAAAATGGGACTGTAAATATATTAAGCTTCCAAGAAGGCTGCAGATGGTATGCATGCTAATTCAGGGCGATGCAAATTTCTCACATTATCATCAAGGTCTTAATTATGCTTATGACTGAATTGGATTATATCCAATGGTATTACAACACATGTTTCCAATTTTCCTCGAGCACCCACTACAAAACCCCTATGTTGACATCGACCTAGAGCTGAAGAACCTGTTCTCGTGACAGCATCACTCCACGGATTTGACCCACAACCAAGCTGACAGCCTATGGACTGAGGATTAACTTAACATAACCTCAGACAGGACTATGCCTATGAACACTGCCAGAACAAAAAGAATGACATGTCTACCTGTGCTGACAAATAGGCTAATAATAAAATAGATTATAAGGCCACTGTCTCGTCTACTCATGAAAGCACAATCATGGAACAGACAGTTCATCTGCTTGTGCTGCGTCACTGATCAGCAGTCAACTAATGGATCACTCACAACCAAGAGAGCCTTCATTCTACCGTGAGAGTGGACGTTTCAGTATGAGTTGCTGAATGAGTGAGTTGCTGCCAACTGATGAGAAAATATCGTTTCCTTGGGATTAATTAAGTGACAATCCAATATGCAATGTTAATTAGGGCATCTGTAAGTATTGAACCCAACAGTTTGTTTTTCAGCAGAATCGATAGAATTCGAGCTAGTTGTAATTTTCCAGTCACCAATAAATATATCAAAGGGAGTACTGCTGCCATGGTTAATATTTTTTCTTTAACGGCATATGATGGTCACTGACTAACTAATGTAGCTCACTACACATTAACCTATCTGTCCTCAATCAAAAATAAAGTAAATGTATGCAACAATTACATTTTTTTATTTTGTATGGTTAAACTCCCCTCTTGAAATAGGTTATGACTCGGGACAGCTTTAAAACAATTCAACCCCCAAGAAAATAATACCTATCAAGAACCTATCAACAGGTTTATTGCCAAACAAGAGCCAACATTAATGTTGGTATGAATGCAGGTGGAGGGTGAGGTTGGGCCCCACATCACAAGTTGTTCATGATCGATACCATTTTCCCTCCAACTTACGACGTCAAGCAAATTCATTTAGTATAAAATACCAAAATATCGCAGATGTTGTTTACGTTGCGTTGGCCAGGATTCACATCACGACGCTCGAGCTTATTGGGCCAGGTGGCCAGGTAACGCTAGCTAACTTAACTAGCTAGCCAACCCGATAACAAGTCACAAGCCAATCTTTTGCCATGTAGATAGCTAGCTAGTGTCTTACAATTTGGATCAGTAGTTCCGCATTTCATTGAATAAATAAATGAAAACCAAAATAGCATATCGAAACTGCTTTATAAGCAGGTAGCGGTAAGATACGCCGATAATAATTAACCACGTCCGAAAACTACAGCAAGCTAACATAACGTTAAGTCAGTGAACGAGCTAAAGTAACGTTAACGCGTTAGCCAACGTTTATTACTAGCAAAGCTTAGCAATGTCCACCGGTAGACTAATTAACTAGGTTTCTTGTTCAGACTAAACCTACCTGTGATCAGCGTACCGATCCAGAAGATGGTAGCCAAATCCAATCACCTGGTTCTTACAAAAAGTGCCAAAATTATTCAAATTCCAGAGAGAAAGTGTTGGGAAACAGTCGCAGTCCTGTCGTTTCACTGGTAGTACTGCTATGGCTGCTGCTACTCGCTGATTCAACCAAACTTCGCCCTTAGCAACGGACCGCCCTTGTGCATACTCATTGGATGAAGTCTGCAAGGTGATCGATTGAGATGATAGTGCGCCAGGAGAAGACAGGGGTCTTAATTTTACCAATGAAAATACATTAATTTGAACTGCTTACATGTGCAAGTAGTGCCTTAATTTTTTTTTAAATATGTTTATATTCTGCACGTGAATAAAAAAAGGCTAACTGTTTTCTTAGTTGGAGGCCAGTCTTATATAAAGATTTCTACAACCACAGGAGTCCTAGCTGCAAATCTTTCTCCTGGCTGCTGGTCCTGCCACACGAGCAAGCTGGCTTTGGCCGAATCATTGCTTTATCTATGGGCCTTGACCTGTTTCCATTGTTATGAAAAACGAATCTACCCACAGTTGTCTTGATGGCTTCTGCTATGACGTCCAACTTTAATATGGATTTCTGAATGGCATGGTTATTTCTAAGGTTTAATCAGAACAATATACTGAAGGGTGGGACGTGGGAGTATGGTAGATAATTCAGACAGATAGTAGCCTCAGGTCGTCGTGTGGAAACTAGGATTTTCATGTGAATTCCGTTGTATTGAGGATTACCTCAATTAGTCATTTTTAACCAAGCGTCAGTCACTGTAAAAATGTGACCTTTTATGAATTTTACCAAGAATAGTCTCCACTTGTACAATGTCTCACCCCACCACTAATGTAAAAAAAAAAACGGCCCCCGATAAAGGCCAGTAGTTTATCAGTTCTAGCTAGCATTCCTCACATAGCTTCAAGTGGGAATGGGGTCCTATATAATCTAGAATGGTGGTGCAATTCTAGCAGGGTAAAGTATGGCTGACAATGTTGTAACGATTGTTATACTGTATCTCTTTGTTTTTAACTCAGTATTTCAAAAAAAATAATATGAATCAACGTCTTAGCAATAAACTAGCCAAAAGGTTACAAGGTCAAGAGGTCGTTAACAAAAACATCATCAGTTTGATTATTTCATTATTTGAGATAAGCATGCCCTCTAGTGGTAATTTTAGATAAATCATGTTCATATAATATCAACGTTGTATGGTTCTAACTCTTACTCTTGTCACATTTTTATACATATTATTGGAAATAATGTTACTGACTCTAAAATTATGTTGATTTATGTCGATTATGACTCAATACTCAATCTCTTTAGCCCAAAATTATAATAATATAAGCAAAATGTTGTTTTCAATATCTTAAAAGAACTTCATGTAACATATTCTGTACTTAAAGGCCATGTAGCACTAAAGCAATACCAGCATTTACCGAGACCATGTAAAGGGACAGCAAATTGGCATACTTGTTTTAGGTTTTTGAAATGATCAAAAAATTCCCCAAGAGAAATAAATTCCCCAAGAGAAATAAATTCTAGTTGTTAGTCTTTGATTTTATTAGACCTTAAATCACATTTAAAATATATAAATTTTGACTAAATATTGATTTAATTATATAGAATAGCAGACATATTGTGGAAAGTATAACTCATATTGGCAATAACAAAAAGATACAATACATTTGTTAGTACATTTTATTTTTCAAACAACATTTATAGTACTTTACACAAAATCCAAGCTGTTTCTGCATAAAATATTTACATAAATTCTTGATGAGAAAAAGAAAAACATTCTTTGGGTCTGTCCATGCAAAACAATAAATAATATACCTGACAGTGATTTGCATTGTACTATAAAAAATGCATTTAGCATTAAAATAAATGCTCTGCTGATCTATTTCTGCTGAAGTCTACTTAACCCTGATCTACTGTCCGAAATGCCCCAAACCAAGACTAGGCAACCAGACAAAAAGCTATTTTGAGTTGGTGATTCCTGTAGGTGCAACCTGTAAGTTTTTCTTTTAATCAAGAATGCAGTATGCTAAGCAATTATCACCATATCTACAAAAGCAATTGTGATTTCTTGACTCGCATAGATTACAGGAAAATAAAAAAGTGAAATGTGCAACAGGTTTCAGTGGAATGCATTGACAACCTAAAGGAACCACAACATCCTAAAGGATGAAGAACTGTACAAGTATAAGATCTCAGACATTTATCTACAAAAAAGGCCTTCAAATAATTTGCTCATCACCCATCCAGCCCCAATGGACAGGAGCTTGTAGCAGTAGACACCACAAAAATACAGTTCTCACTACACTCCTCCTCCCCCAAAGGCGATAGTATACAAATAGGATTCTCTCACGGTCCTAGCAGGAAAACATTTACTGGCCCCATCCTTCCGGACCGCTATGGCTCAGGTGATGAGCTGTGGCTCCCAGGATTGACTGGCCACTTGGGGGCGACACTGAGTGATAGCCAGGGGACCTGCAGGGTGCTGGCTGTCCAGACAGAGTCCACTGACCATGTGCTGTAGTGCAGGGCCCTTCGGCTTCCACTTCTGTTGGACCGAGAGAATACAAAGAGAGGTGCGAAAAATTAGAAGGCAGGTCAGGCATGTAATGGCCTTGTAGCTATTAATTTTCAAAACATTTGTGATAAATATTAAGGACTGATCTGAATCGCGATTTTTTTCATTCTCTCATAAACATTACAATGTGCTATCAGAAGAAATGTATTGATAATCTGTTAAAATAAAAAAGTAGCCTATAGTGGCTTTAACTATACTTGGGAGAACCTCTCGGCCTGTCATCATCAACAATAGTAGCTGCCTAGCTGGGAATAGTTACTGGCACAAAAATAATCTCTACCAGCATATTATGGGTGTAGGCTGGTGCTCTGTGTAAAGCCATCCTTGTCTTCTCAATCTATTATATTGACAGTATGACTAACAACAATAGCACATGGTCTAAGACTACACCCTATCCCCCCCCTTAGAAAAGGATGTGGATGAGGCCAGACGGTTTAAATAATTGAGCCTGACTCAGACCTGTACAACAGCAATCCAGTGATTGATTGAGTTGCTCTGTTTAGAATGGAAAGAAATAGCAAGCCCAGCTGCAGGGACCGGCAACGCTTTCAACACAAGTTCCCAAAAACATTGCTTACTGGCTGGAATGATTTCAACTTGTTAAAAACCAGCAATGGACACTAGTTTTCTGTCACTCCTGCTTTGAGGTATCTTTTACATTCAGTCACCTATATACTTAAAAGATAAGCCTCAGATCACGTGAATGCAATTGTGTTATAGGGCCTTCCATTTCAAGTACACTCAAAATTACTTTTGCAATATGTAATGAAGAAGTATGAACTGTAAACAACTCATAAATCAAATGATCAATCCAGATATTCCATCAGATGCCAGTTCAGACATAGATAGCTGAAAAGAGCTGTGATAATTACACAGTCAAGAACTAGGTTGCCTACTGGGAATAGGAAATCAATTAAAATCACTCAGTGAAAAAAAGGTCAAAGTCCTTGGTTTGGTTTGAGAAATGAGTAAGATTGGATCCTGACATTGCCAAACAAAGCTGACAAAACCAGATGGACACTTTGGAACTTGGTTAATCTTACTAATTTACGTGACGTGGCAATAGTATGCATATTGTCTGAATGTGTGTGTGTGTGTGTGTGTGTGTGTGTCAATAAAAATGTATTGAAGGACAACAGAAAGTCAGTAATGTAAGCATATTAGAGGACGTATCATGTAGAATTTCATTGTTTTGTGTTATTTATAACCCAAGAATCAATACGCAATATACCCAATGTTCAATTAATAATCAATGACAAATATAATAGGAATTCAGATTTCTGTCCAATTTGTTTTTAACCTCAGCTCAAACTAGTCTCATATGATGAGGGAAAATGGAACGCAAGACTCAACTGCTCTCGCCAAGCACTTAGGACAGAAAGGCCAAATGTCACCCTGAGCAGAATTAAGTGCACTGATGGGAAGACTCCCAAACAACTCTCAAAGGAGAGAGAGATGAGACTGCCAGGAGATTAGAAGATGGATTGGCAAAAGTCCCGCAGACTCATACACACATGGTTTGAGTTAGAGCTTACGAATCAACGCCATAAATCAACCATGAAGCTGCAGCGAAGGTCCAGCGAAGCAAGAACTGAGTGCAGTACAAAGTTATAGGATTGTTTTTACGGAGCAATAAAATCAACAATCTGCTTTGGGCCATTATCATTTTAGCAAAGGGCATTCTTTGGAGCGTATTACTACTCTTTGTGGTCAAGTTGCATATTCATAAAAAGTTCTCAGTGAATTGCAAAGTGCTGTGTAAACTGACATTACCTGGAACAGCATGGTATGAGTACGGGTCAGTGATTGGGTACAGAAATACCCCAAGAATTCACACTTCTAAACAACAAATTTTACCTGTCTGGGTTCTTTGTTACTGCAGGGCTCCATCTTCAACTTTGACCCAGAAGAGAAAGCTGTGATGGCAACACAGTGGTCTTGCTGTCGTATTAAAGGCTCCATAAGTTCCCATCTCTGCAAGCACAGGAGGGAACATTATCTAAATACATGCAATAAATACTTTGAAAATGACCAACTTAGTTATCAAACCCAACTTGTGAACAGGCAACGCCAATGGGAACTTCTTCTGAGCGACAGCTGTCACAGTGCCTTGATACGTTCATCTTAAAAAACCTATAGGTGACCCTCCCCCTAGTGGTGTAAGTCTGACCTGAGACTGTGGCCTGTTGGCACCGCTGCCCCTGCACTCAGCCAGTCCCAGGCCGTCTGTCCCCTGGGTCTCTAGACAGAGTGGCCCCTGTCTCAGCACACTTGACACCGCATCCTGCTCAGGGATCCTGGGGCAGGGGAGGCAGAGGCCAAGACCGAAGAGAAACAAAGCGGAAAAAAATTAAGAAAATGAAAGAGGGGTTGGTACAATAAAATGGAACAGATGGGCAAGGTGAACTCGCTGCCTCTTGAAAGAGTAATTTAATCTGTTGCTAGGCGACTCGGCCTACAACATCAACAGACTTTCGAAGAGGAGCAGAACACAGGTGCCTCCCATTACGTGGAAGCATATTTGTCAACGCATAAAAGCAGGATGCGAAATACTAGGAGTGAACCTGACAAGTAGCTGTGGTTCGTTAATTATCTATAATTCTCCTTTGAAATTTGATGAAGCCTCTCACCTTAGCTCGGGGTAAACATTCTCCATGTACCAACGGAAGGATTTACAGTTGAGCTTTCTTCTTAGTGTCAGGCGATCCGCAATGCTACACGAGGGATAAGCCGCCAGAGTGACAAGAAGAACAAAATGTAAGTAGATACGCAGCCAATTATCCAGGTCAAAGAGTTTTTACCTGCTTCCTCTGAATTCTCAATTGACTCTCCTCTCAATTCAAAGAATTCCACATAATATTTACGCTCACAATGATCCAGAAGCTTAATACTTATACGCACGAGAATGTGTTTGAACTAATATGCCTTTCCAGTCTACACAGGTAATTAGTACCAAGTAGAATAGGATAAGGCTTGAACATCTGATTCTGAAGGATTATAAGACAGACATAGTAGAAATGACAATCCTGGACTGACCTGCCAAAGGCTTTGCCTTGAGCGGACGGCCTTGCAGAGTAGTAATACTGTTTATACTCATCCATCCACACCTCCGCTGCACGACGCGTGTTCCTGCACACACACGCGCACGCACGCACGCACACACACACACGCAAACAAGGAAACAACACCTGATTAAATACAACACCCATTATGTGTTGCACATAATACATTCCTCTCTACTGAAAGGGCCATAATGACACAGTGCTGCCCTCTAGTTGTCTGGTCTCTGTTACAGGTATGGATTGTGAAAACAGCTCAGCCCCGCTCACTTGATGTAGGTCAGAGCGTTGCCGTCTGGGAAGTCGTAGGGGTGTCGTTTTCTAAAGACATGGCCCACGCGACTGCAGGGCAATATCTCCAGGCTGCCTCCACACATCCACACCCGAAAAGACAGCTCTGAGAGAAAGAGGTCACAGAACACACTGTGAGGTTAAACAAACATGAACACTTCCCCCCTGGGCAGAGCAATAAAAATAAAAGCTACAACCATTCCTGCATACTTATCAGCCTAGTTATGCTGCAGGTATTGGCATGTTAGAACGAGCTGAAACCTCTTGTTTTTTCCACTCCATTTTACACAAACACATACAAACACACAAACACTCTAATCTTGATCGGTCTCAAAACATAAAACGTATTTAAATTATACGACGGTTACATTGTTGGGAAATCAAGTGAATGGGAAAGTATATCAAAATATTAACCTGGTATTGTATATATGCGAAAGGCCACGTGAAATGCTCACCAAAGTTCTCCCCTCCCCAGATGTCCATGTGGGTGTCATATTGGCCAAGATGGTTGAACCAACTCTTGTCCATCACAAAGATCCCACCGGCAATGACAGGGGTCCTGAAAACAGAGGAAGCACCTCAGACCAGCAGGGGTACAAGGAATTGAACCCTCGACTTCTTTTAGGGTTTCCATATTGTTATTAGTTTACCCCAGCATAGTAGACCGAATACGTGTGAAATATTTTGAGTAAAAAAAAACCCCATCTATTTCATATTCAGATATTCATGATTTCCATTCACTGAAAACTTTTGTGCAGGGATTTCACCTAGACCTACAAAATGTTGGAGTCAGATTACAATTGAATTGTTGGTGTTTCATTCAATTAGTTTGCCTTGTATGGGAGACGGAAAGCTAGATAGATCAGGGATGTTATCCGTACCTGATGGCCTGTGTCGGATCACTCCTTGCCATCTTCTGCTCTATGGGAATCTGCTCCCATTTGAAGTGTAAACTCCAGTCAAACCCTGTCGAAAAGATACAGAAAGCGTGCGCGTGTGTTAGAGGATGGATACCAGAGAGAAAACAATGAAGAGGAGCGACAAAGATTGAAAGAGAAAGAGAGAGAGACAATGTGACAAAAAACTGCAAAGCATGACTAATGGGACCTCTCATCGTGTCCGCATTAACCACAAACCGGAGGTTGAGTTTACTGACCTCCTCTCAAGTCAGCCGAGGCTGCCAAGTAGGCAAAGTTATCCAAGCTTATGACATCAATAATGGGGCTGACGACTCGCGTATGGTCCTGGGGAGGAATAGAGAGGGGACACATGATTACACTTCCACTGAGCCGGCGCTAATGATCGGACGAGCTCACCGTAGTGTATGAGGACGGAAGTTGGAGTTTAGTGGACCTGAAATTCACAGTGTGTTTGCGATGGGGGACTTACACTTATTGAATTAAACAACTTGTGATTCCAATGCCTTTTTATGCACTCTGTCCATGCTTAAGTTGCATGCCCTCAATTGAATTTTGGATAAAGGGGCACTCCAAAGGACTTTAATGTAATTGTATGTGATGAAACACACCCTGCCCAAATTAGAAAGAAAAGCGAGTTTGATCTGGGCAAAGCACAGCCGGTGAGCATTTGACCCTGTTGACCTCCTCCCCTAGTGGTAACACGAGCCCTAAAGCCAACACAGCCGAGTGGAAAACTCCCTGCTGATAAAGGGTTAGTGCGTTCACATCTATGTGTGTGTGTGTGTGTGTGTGCGTGTGACATTGTGTGCAGTCAAATAGCTTTACATCGGGATAATTCAAACAACTGTTTCCAATAAGAGTCATCACTTTCAGTGCAGTCACTTGAACCCGTGGTGAACTCGACTTTGTCAGAGAGCTTTCTGAAGTGGTGTTGTTGAACAGCTTTGAGCTACAAACATTTGAATGCCATTTATAATGAGCCACTTCTATCAAACGGCGATGAGAAGATAGTACATATTCAAACCAGATGAAATGAAGTGCTCTCTATTGCAAATTCTCTCTCTCTCTCTCTCTCTCTCTCTCTCTCTCGATTTTGTCCTAATTAATCTCGCTGAGACTGACCTGGTAGAATGAAGGTGAATAAATAAATACGACTGTCTTTTTCATGTTAGAGTGCCTCCAAAATCTAATTTCACTCTCCTCTTATGCTTCTTTGAGCATTTCCATTCCGTTTTCTAGGCTAAACCAAACTGTAATGTCACTGTAATGTCACAGTTTGTTTCTGCAACTTGGGGACCGTGGAGGCTGTTCTGGGTAAAGGTCATTAGCTTGTGTGTTTGCTGTTCTTAACCATGTGTAAGATTCTTGCAGGCTTCCCCCTGGAGCTGCCATGAGGTTACAGCCATCAGTCTTGGACAATCTAAAGGCCAAAACTAACAGTAATGTTTTCAGACAATGTAGATGGACCGCATTGCGTATTACACGATTTAGTCAATGACTTAGCCAACCATGTCATCGACATTATTTCCTTCACCCCTTTCCTACTTCAGCTTTTCTGCAGGCAATAATGCCTAACTGCTTTGTTACCAAATATCTTATTAGGGGCCTAAGTGACGCCCAGGCAGATAGCTGGGATCCTGGCAGGCTTATCATGACTGCCAGACTAGTGCATGGTAATATAAGCTTTGTGAGTCACAGTGCCCAGAGCACAGCATGACTGAGTGGATAGACACAGAGAGGGTGAGAACTGCTATATACAGTTTGTGCCGCATTGAGCAACACGACAAACAATACAGGATTTGTGTGTGGCATTATTCATATTGACTTGTCACATATTAATAGATTTGTAGATTTTTTTGCAAGATTGTGTTAAATAGAGAGTGTAAATACAGGACAAGGAATGGAAAGAAAGAAAGAAAGAAAGAAAGAAAGAAAAAGATAATTGTGGGTTGTGTGTTTGTGAAGGGTGAAGTGGGATTGTGTGTTTGTGCGGGGGGTGGGATGCTAGGAGTGGCTCAGGGGAGCAAGGAGCAGCTGGTCTGGCCACAGCCCGGTCTCAGGGCGCAGACAGAAGATGGAAAGCCACACAAGAATAAAGAAGCCTACTAGTTCATATTAGTGATGAGGGGCTCCCTTTCCACAGCTAGACCTGTGTGTGTGTGTGTCTGCTCTGCGTTTGTGTTTCTACGCCGTGTGTGTTCTTTTTGTGTTTGTATGTGTGGGTGGATGACCACATGTGGGTATGTGATTGTGAAATAGTGACGGGAGTTTGACAAACAGAGCCAGCCACTGCTTATTCTTCACGTATATTATGCTCAACTCCCTGTCTGGGTGTACAGAACTTTCCGTCCAAGTAGACAGCGTAAATCAATCCAAACCAAAGGCTGCCGTCCTACCTCCTTGACTCTCTGGATCATGGGCTGCAGCCAGTCAGTGTTCACCTCGCAATGGCTGTCTAGAAACGTCAGGATGGAGGCAGAGGCCGCTCCAGCTCCCCGCACCCGTGAGCGGATAAGACCTGGGAGGAGCACAGACAGTTAACACAGTATGGAAAACATAGCTCCTTGATGCGTGGGGGAGCAGAGGGCCCAGACAGCGTTTCTAGCCGAGGACAAAGAGCCTGTCGGGGCACTTTTCATTTGGGTCCGCGTCACCACACGGCACCCTATGTGCTGGAACTCCACTGTAACCCACAACATACTCAGTATTCTACGTGTGAACGGAGTAATATATGAAATAGTATTCTGTGTGTAATATATGAAATGGTTTTGAACCATAATGTTAAACGTTTAATAATGATATTGCTCCAAAATCTTCAATGTTCAGTCGTTTGTGGCAGAGAAACAGTATTTAATCTGCTGAGAGCGTGTGGATGGAACTGAACTGCAAATAAAATCTCTTTTTTTTATTTGCTGTACAACCGTGGCCTCGCCTTTCCCTCTAAGCCTGTGTCTATCTGACTATCTGCCAAACACAATCACCCTCTCCTTCCTTCCCTCCCTCCGCATTCTATCTCCATTCTGCCTCCCATACCTCCCCCCTCCCCCCCTCCACTTAAACTCTCTCTCTCT
>JAVQIZ010053948.1:0-15911 GCA_036023535.2 Galaxias brevipinnis
TCGCTCCCTAATGGATGTGTCTAATTATGTCTGATGGATGGTGTCGCAGTCAGCTGTAACTGATGTCTTTCTATGTCTCTGATCTGTCCCCCACATTGGCTGTTTGTGTGTGTGTGTGTCTGTGTGTCTGTGTGTGTCTGTGTGTGTGTGTGTCTGTGTGTGTGTGTGTGTGTGTCTGTGTGTGTCTGTGCCTTTTCAAGAGAGAGCTTATGCTAGTGTGGCTCTTAGTCCACACAGGTAATGTAATATATTCAACTCTGTAGGCACACTGCTTTTAATGGATGCATTTGTCTCTGTGTGAGACTCAGGGGCAAAGGAGTTTGTGCGTGTGCGTGTGTGTGTGTGTGTGTGTGCGCGTGCGTGCATGCGTGAACGCACGCAGTGACAGATGCTTTTGCAAGACAAGGCTGGTTTTATTTGGGGCGGATGTCTTGTTGCTAACGCATGATGTGATTGTCTCCTCCCCTTTGTGTCCCTGCAGGTTTTTGGAGATTATTATCACTTCAGGCATCCTCGGGTGTTGAAGAGATCCCTATCTGACCACAGGGGAACACACATCAGACTGCATCAGGAACCCCAGGTAGAGACATTGGTTTTTTACAGGGGCTAGCCAACACGGAAAGACAGCGTTCTAGACTAGAGGGCTGATTGTGGACAACGAAGTTGCCGTCACGCGATTCCAATCTATTCTCTCCACACCTCGGTCCATCTGGCCGTCTGACCCGCCCCTCGGTCAGCTCACACGGCGGTTACTATGCAGATATTTTCCTCAAACAGCAGGGCAACAGCTGGAAGTGTCCTCGCTCTCTAGAGTACAAATTTTCCCGAAATGTTTTTGCGACGGGCCTTGTCAAAGCGTTGTTTGCGTGTAAATGTTAATGAAAGAAGACGAGTGACATTCTCCCATCTGTTCCACGCAGGCCATCATTCGATAAATGTCAGTTTCATTTAGACAGCCCAGCGTTGCCGAGTATCAACAGAGAGCCAAATCAACTTAACGCTGTAAAAACCCGGTAAGCAGACTTTGACATCATCCCCGGTCCCCATGCAACGTCCTAGGGTTGGAATTCGATGAAGAGATATTCCCCCAAAAATCGGATATTCTGCTTTGGCGGTGTTCAATGGAGTTGAAAGGAGTTTTTGGTAGCGAGGCGAACTTGTATTCAAGCGCATGCGGGACCCATCTGTGGAGGTTAGGTCAGGCTGGCTGGGTACAAGACTGGGCTAGGGCTTTCTGTGCCCCGGTCCAGCTGGCTGACTGCTGGCATGGAATGGGCCATCCAGGCTCTGGAGCCTCATTAATGTGAGGTGGAATACCATTGACCACAGGCCAGGAGGGGGTCAGGCTAAATGGTTAGTGAGCTAAAGGACCAGGGGGAGGGAGACGAGAGGCCGAAAGGGTGTCTGCCGCCTCCGGGCTCCAGGAAAACGCCACTCAAAAAGCAATAAGATGAGCTCGTCCGATTACTCAACGAGAGCCATCGCGAAGAGAGGATCCCAGAAAAAAGTAATAAGGGGGCTGCGGCAGGATGCAGAAAATAAGATTTGGGTTGATAGAGCGAGGGCTCAGGCTGGGCTTAGTGGGGGGGATTTGATATACTTGCCGCACTGTTAAGATTTTTTTTGATTGATATACGACTACTGTATCGGTAGGCTATAGCTGGCTAATGTAATCAGTGACGCTGCCAGTGGGTTTTGCTAAGATTAAAACTAAGCTCCTCCACAAAGAAAATGACTGAGTCAGGTAGCAGGCTTTTTTTTTTACACGTTAAAGAAGCTCGGGTGGTGATTCATTTCAGATACTGTATAAGACCGAGAAACTCTCCCGTCAGCCAGTCAAACAATGCAAGAACACAGAAAGTTGTTGACTTTCAAAAGTAACACTCGGAAATAGCATTCCTAGTGATGTGCTCGGCCCCCCTCGCTAGGCAGAAGCTTGTTGACGTCTGTGAAGTGTGCGAGGTGAGGAGGCTAGCCGGTTTGACGGACGGCGGTGGCCCCGCCGTGCGAACACACGGTCGAGCACCGGGCTAGCGTGGGCGGTCAGCAGTGGTGGGGCGGCGGCCCAGCTTGTCCGTGGCAGCCCCTGCCACCAACCGAGAGTCTGCCTGAGGTACCCCACGGCTGTCTGCATGTTGGCTAGCGAGGCTGCCAGACACTCGGAGGCAGGCAGCGGGCGGAAGCGGATATCTGCGCACTCGACGGCCTCCCATGCCAAGGAGAGGAACGTGTTGACATGCCAGCATGTTTCCCCGACCCGCTGAACGTTACTGCACTCTCTTCGCCGAGTGTGACCTGGCACAGCGGCCGTTGTGCGGCACAGAGAAAACACAGCGGCAGGATTTTGGATTAGGGAAATTAGTGCACGTCAAGGTTGGCGCTCGCTCCGCTTGTTCTCCTCCCCGTAATCCGACTGGTGCCTTGTCTTCTTCGGCGCCCATTGTCTCGCGCCGACAGGCCCGCCGTTCGCTAGTCGCTAACCCCGCTGCTTATGACCGTCCTCTTTGAATAATCACGCAGAGGGAAGATGACATTGCCAGCTGCATAAGCCTCTCCCGTTATACATCATACTAGCAGTGAATATATTTGTCATCTCCCTGCATGCTTTTTCTGGGAAGGGGAAAAATTTGATTTATTTTGGCCGTTTGTTATTAGTTTTTGAACAAACTTGGCATGAGGGGACATCACTGAACTTTTTAAATGGAGTTTAGATTTCCGGTTCTCTACTCCTCCATCTTTCCCTGTCTATCTAGCTATCGCTCCCTCTCTGTCTCTCTCTCTTTCTCTGCGTTTCTCTCAGTCTCTCTCTCTCTCTCCGTCTCTCTCTCCAATTCTCGGTAGAGTTTGTCAGCGGCTGTCACAGTGCAGTGCATCTCCAGGCAGGCCTTATGGTTTGTGTATCTCTCCCTCGCCATAAGCCGGGCCGACGTAGATCAGGATCTGAGGGGAGCATCTCCCGTCGACTATCTCTCTGCATTAGAGAGCAGGCCAGACGGAGAACTGTCTCCCCGGCTGTCCCGACGGTAAAGCCCCCAGGACGGCCTCAGCCGAGATGGAGTAGATAGTTTATAGCCGGAGTGAATTAAAGGCCTGCTCCGTGTGCAGACTGCAACATCATCTCTCTTTGTTTGTTTGTTTGTGTCTTTCCGTGTTTATCGGTTGCCTGTCAGTGTCCGCACTTCTGGTTATCAGTGTTCTAATTACCCAGGCGGCCATCTTCTCTGACTGGCGGTGCTAAACACTTTAGCTAGGTTGTGTACGCAGGAATTCTAAATGTTATTGTATTGGCCTTCGGCTCTCTCACACCATGCCACCCGTCTCCAGAAATAAATGAGCTACACTTGTCTCACATCTCTCGCCCTGCATATTACTTATTAAAAATGGTATGAAAATAAATCTGGCTGTAGACTGTGGGGATGCAGCAGAGCCGCCGCAGAGATCTGAGCTCGGCTTTGACCATGTGCGTATGTGGGCGGAAGCCAACAACTAAAGATTTTCCGTGTGTGTGTCTGTGTGTGTGCGCGCAGGTTAAGTGGGCAGAGCAGCAGGTGGCTCGACGGAGGAAGAAGAGGGATGTCTACCAGGAGCCCTCCGACCCAAAGTTCTCTCAGCAGTGGTATCTGGTGAGAGCATCGACCTTCCTCTTTGTTATTATGCTCTCAATCAGTGCTATTGTCTCAGACTGAAGGCCCCTGGAGACCTCGGAGCACCCTGTACTCTCAGCACACAAAGCCCCATGGGAGTACCTATGTTTAGAGCAGTGTTCAATACTAGTACACCCCGCCACCGATTATACATGCCCTTATGGGTAGCAAGATAAGCGTTAAATTGAATAGCTTTCTTAGACTGCCCCAATGTGCCATAGACTCATCACTCCTGTTTGTTTGTTTTTTTCTTTTTCCACCTCACAACATTTTCCAGCGAACACAGAGAGGTTGCCCTCTATAATTCGAAAATATAGTGCAGTCTGAAGTGCCGGGATGCAGCGTTTTATTTATGCATTATTGTGATTGGGTTCGGTGTGTGTGTGTGTGTGTGTGTGTGTGTATGTATTATTTAGAACCCTGCTTTGAATGCCGCAGCCCCTTTGGGATATAGAATTAAGACCGACAACAACGACGTGCCTGTTTTTTGCTTTCACCGGCTCGGGGATGCTTTGATTTGTCCTAATCTCCTCCCTTCTCCTTCCCAATGCGGTAAGCCGCCGTTTGCTGTAAATGGATTAATAGCAGACATTGACTAGGCCCAACATAAATCACCTGTGAATAGGAGCTGTGAAGCCACCTCTGTCATTCAGCATTAGGCCTTTAATCGGCTGAGGGCTTAAGCCCTTTCTGCTCCTCTTTTTTCTCCTCCTTAAAACCATTCCACAGAGCTCTGTCATGCCCAGCCAGGAAGGTTTGTTGGTAATGACTTTCTTTGTGGTGAATACAGATGTCTGACGTTGATAATGCCCGGGCCCACTGTTCAGACAGCTCGTCCCCAAAGCCTATTCGTCTCACCAAGGTCAAAGAAAGGAAGCGAGTATCTGTCTCCACTGAAGTCTACTGGAAATTCAACATTTGACTAATCTTGGACTACACAAGTTTGTCAGTAGTGACTGGTTTTCAGAATATTCCAGGGCTAAGCTAAGGTTAAGCTCTGTCCAGTAAAAACAACCTGGATGTTTTTCGAAAGCTAAAAAATGAAGAACATTATTATTATTTTTTTTTATCTCTGTAAGGCCTCAGGTGGTCTCGACAGTGTGTGCAGGAATCAAGTCAGCGTGGAGATCCGGTGCCTGTGGCCAAGGAATTATAGCTCCTTCTCTCCATCTGTGGCACCGCGCCCTGGTAGCCCAGCAGGGGGGCTGCCCTGCAGGGGAGCGACAGCGGGGGAGCGGGAGGCGGCTGTAGGGGGAGATAGGGCAGGGGCTGTGGATGTTGTTGTTGTTGTTGTCGTTTGTGTTCTGCTGGTGTAGATTCAATTTGGTTTCTTTTGTCTCTACATTCCGTCTTCTAGCGTGCTCTCTCTCTCTTTTTTCCCCCTGTCTGACTGCCGTCTCCTCTCCTGTTTTTCACTCTCCCTCCCTGTTGGTTTGAAGGTAGCTGTTGATAGTTGCCCTGCCTGAGTGCGGCCAATGAGCTCAGCGGGGGTATTAACTCAGCCAATCACGCACAGCCTCGGCGTTATCGAGGTAGCGAGAGGGTTTTAATCCGGCACGCTTACGAATGCACCCGATCTCACTGTGGAATTTCAAACGAGGTCCTCTCGGTTTTGTGCGTATAATGTGAATCGCATTCGTCATGCGTGAGTCACCTGAATTGCCCACGGAATTGCAGCGTCCCTGCAGAACAGCCAGGGGCTTCTCTTCGTGTCGTATTTATTCCATGTGTCGCTTCCGTCACAGTCAAAACACAATGACAGATGAAAAAAAAAAAAAGATATGGAATGTAAGAAAAACTGTCTCCTCTGTGGTTTTCGTGGGTTTTTTTTGTTCCCCCAGTCCAGCGGCAGTCTGAGCCAGCAGGACCTGAATGCCAAAGAGGCGTGGGAGCAGGGCTACACAGGAAGAGGTGTGGTGGTCACTATTATGGACGATGGCATCGAGAAAGACCACCCCGACCTCGCCACTAATTATGTGAGTACAACACACCCACAGCACTACACCATAGCTTCCTCCTTTTAATAGTGGACCATGGATTGTGGGCACAAGAGAAAGAGGATCTTTTTTTATGATTATTTTTACCAGGTTCGTCTCGTTGAGGTTCAGAATCTCTTTTGGCATGAACATGAAAAGCGGCACGGCAAGAACATGGTTCGTGAACATCAAACCTTTTCCTTTTGTTACTCCTAGGACCCTGAAGCCAGCTATGACGTCAACGACGGAGACTCTGACCCTCAGCCACGGTACACCCAGCGCAATGAGAACAGGTAGACTGGGAGAAGATGTTTCACCACTCAACATTCCTCCACAAATGGTTTAGAAATGAACTCAGTAAAAGGCGGGGGAAAATAATGTATTTCAGTTGAAGGATCTCTCTTGTATTTAACAAAATGAGCACAGGCCCTCAGAGAAAATGGATGATGACGACTTGGACTGGGGCTTTTAGTCCAGTCCTCACACTCCAACATTTTATGATATCTGTGAAGAAGTGGTTCACAATGAGCGTGAATGTTTCATTCATGTCTCAGCATGGGAATAGATAACTGTTAGAAGAAAACAGAGGGGGGAATAAAGGGAAATAAAACAGTCCAGCCGTTCTCAAACAGCAGGCAGCCCTAGTCAAACTTTCAGTTGTTGACCCTCTAGTGTGTGCATTTAAAAACCAATTATATTGGATTGGTGCAGCGGTGCAGTCATAGTGCAAAGCTTTCCCGAGACTCTTGTGTTTGGTTTTGCTTGAGTAGACCAGGCCCCTCTACTGTGGATACATTAAGGTGGCCAATCCCCCCATCAGCCCAGAGCCACTTTGCCAGGTTCTTTGCTAGTGCAGAAGTTCCTCACTTGCCCTCAACGGTTAAAGCTCTAACCTCGTTTAACCTTTGGTGAACTGAAATAAAATGTGGTGAGCCAAGTGTAACAGGGACGCGCTAAAGCAACGCCAGCAAAAGGGAGTCTCAAACCTCCCTCCCAACCCTCTCGCTCATTTTACCAACCTTTTTACCGCTTCAGTCTCCCACCTCCGCCCAATACCCTCCAGATCCGATGAGGAGCTTCTGAAGGATTTGCATCAAAGCCCCCTTGTATTCTCGAACAACTGTCACAGCCTTTTGTTTTGTTGTTCTTGTTGTTGTTTGCGTGTTTATTTTCACGTTTATTTCATTTCAAAACCTAAAAGCACCTTGCCGTCAAGGAGAAAGGCTAAATGAGTGCATTTCATAACACAACAGAGAGACAGAAACACAATATTTTTTGGCTTAATGGTTCAGTTGTTAACTTACACACTTGGTGCATTTTTGTACGCAGTCTGCAGTACTCATTCAACTGATTCCCTCTTTCCCCCCCCCCTCTACTAAAATAGCTAGAAACACTTTTACATCACCAAGGTCTTCTTTTGTAGGTTCGTCC
The DNA here is from genome assembly GCA_036023535.2 of Galaxias brevipinnis. NCBI lineage: Eukaryota > Metazoa > Chordata > Actinopteri > Galaxiiformes > Galaxiidae > Galaxias > Galaxias brevipinnis. Next base: position 7,052 of record JAVQIZ010053948.1, read on the forward strand.
TTGTTTTTTGGTCCTTGCCTGCAGCGCTTTCAGCCTTGTTAGACGACCCCAGCGCTGCCTGTCTGTTTGAAGCAGACACCACTCAGTTGCTGCTGATGGAACACAGCTACACCAGAGAGGATTACTTTAGGGGAATGCACGAGCACACATGCAGCAAAGAAAGCCAAAGCACACACGCATTTTTGGCGCGCACGCACACATACACACACACACAGTCACACTTTTGCTGGCACTGTCAAAGCGATTATCTTGGATGGAATCAATTTTTGGCCGTGAAATGAAAAGCAAGTGTGTCTCTCTGTCAATAGCGCTGAGCTGTGGCTGTTTGGGGCTGACCTGTGGAGAAATGATGTCGGATGAGTTCCGTAATTCCCCAAAGAGCAATACAGACAGTAGCAGACAGTGAGTAATGTTCATCGGCTCTTCACAATGAGGTTTTTATGAATATATTCATTGGAGGAAAAAGAGACACGAAATCCACGTCCCTTCCCCCATAAAGGCCCCCCCCTCATTGGTATTGGTAACACGCCGGACTGGGTTTTGAATTCGCATCCATTTAGATTTTTTCTTTATTTCGGGTAGCTGCTTTGTACCGCGAGTTGGCAGGGCTAGCAGATATTGTTGGAGAGCTTTCAAGCTTGGCGAGAGAGAGGTTTCAACCCAAGCAGGTAATTCTTTTGTGCTCCATCATCAGAATGTTTTGTCCTCTTTTCTCTGCTTTTCTTCCCCTGTCTTCCATCACTCAGCTGTCGTTGCCGTGGATATGCGAGGGGTGAGAAGGGGCATGGGAGGAAGGCTCGCCGCGCTGATGAAGACGAGCCTCCCCCCAGCCTCGCTCTGCTTCTGACAAGCAGCCGGCCGCCTCTGTTAGTCCTCTCCTCCACAGCCTGCATCTCCTCCTTCTCATTAGCTAACCTTGGTTTTGTCGCATTACTAAAACTTTAAAGAATAAGTAATCTTATTAGACCTGGGAGAATAAAAAAAAAAGTTGAGCCGCTAGAGAACTACACTGAAAGAAGGCTTGTCAGAGGTTGTTTTATTTTCTGTCTGTTCAGTTGTACAGGCGGTGGCTTCAAGCCGTTTGTTAGGAATTAACCTTCTGAAAAAGAACTGAAGCTGGCATGAACACTTGGCTCCATTTAGTTTAATCGGCCTCTGTAAATGGAGCCCACCGACTGCGTCGAGTTTTGTCATGCATTATATTCAGCGCTGCGCCGAAAATGTGACAGAATCAGAGCTAATCTTAGCGTGCAGACTGGACAACTTTCTCATGGGAAAAGGGTGCCTGGGGGATGGTGTTTTGCCGAGGCGCACGCACACACACACACACAAACCCTTCTCTCCATTTTGCTGCCTCTCACACAACGCAGAGGAATCTCTGTCGTCCGCTCTTGACCTCGAACTTTGGCAATTATACCGCCTGAGAGCTGCCGTGCTCCATCAAGCCGGGCTGTGTTAGGCGGCTGCTCCTCTTGTTTACTCTCGCTAGCCTCAGACGCTGGCTTTATTTCCCAGACGACTGCGAGGCGGCAGATGAATGGCCGGGCACGGCGAGGTGAGGTTGGCAGCAGCCGCACTCTTGGGGCCCCCCCCTGATTCCACCGGCTTGGCTGTCTGGATCCCATGCCATTAATACACCTAATGCTCAGAGAGAGATAGAGGCACGTGATGAAACGCCTCGGGGCTCACTCAATAAGGCCCAGTGAGATTGAAGGCGGCGGCGTCCGAGCTCGCCACCGCCACCACCACCAGACGTCCCTGATGGCCCAGAGTCCGTCAACGGGAGCCAGTTAGCCGGTAGCCCGGTGCCCAGGAACTGATGAATGGGCCGGTTAAACAGGTGTGTCAGCGGCGCCAAGAGTTAGTCCACTTTAAGTGTGACTTTGCAGGCTAACACATTTGTTAGGCTCATTAAGTTGCTTTGATTGCCTTTAAGCCACTTGAGGAGAGAGAGGGGGAAAAAAACATTAATCTCATTGCGTTCACTACGGCCCTATTTGAAAAGCTGTATTATTTTGTGCGTTTTTCTCCATAAAAATTTATTTTTAGACACATAATTATTTGGCTGGCTTTCCCTCCGAGTCCAACTGAGTCTCATGCCTGAGTGAGGAGAGGTCGTTCTGAACCGTGTGTGTGTGTGTGTGTGTGTCTTGGGGACACTGTGAGGAAGACGGGTGGGCTCAAACCGTTATCCCTTAGGATGCAGAAAGCATCCCCTTGATTGGTCGTTCTCTGGAGAAACCGCCACTTCACAGACACGGGAGTAACCGTTTGAACCGGCCCACCTCGGGGCTCAACTAAGCCGAGCGGAAAATAGCCTAATCCTTTTAGCTCCCCACGATCCAGCCCCATTCACTCCCCTATAACAGATAACTGCCAGCCCTGCAACAGCGAGAGACAGTTCCTGCAGCGCGGCCAAACATCGGGTCGACATCAGTCACAATCCATAGTCCACAGTTCCGGAGCATTCCGTGTGCTCTTGACCTTGTAGTGGGAAAAATATTTTTAAGAATAACACAGAGTCAAATTTGAGGTTTCAATTCAAACAATAGCTTTATTTACTTCTGCCGAAAGATCGGCCCACACAAAGCATCAGGGTTTGCTTGAATGAGTCAATGGACAGAGACTGTGCTATCTGTTTGACCCGTGCAGGTGGTTCCTATCTTGCGGTTCAGAGTGAGGCTTGCGATAACCACTCTCAATGGTTTCTAGTCTCCCACTCTCTGATTTTCACTCCCTCTAGCAAACAGGTGACATGTTCAGAAAGCAACAGATATTATCACTTTACATGAACACACAGTTAATGTGGCACATTGGTAAAACAAACATGCATAAACATATATGTAATAATATGATAATATGTTCAATTTCCATTACAACCTCTCCTGACATCAGACTGGAGTTTCGGTGGAAAGGCTCTTATGGAGAAATGTTGAAAAGCTGGCCCTATTGGGTAAACAGCTAGAATTTCTTGGAAAAGGGCATGGCAAAATCTAGGCTAAAGTAGAGGCTAGATTGTCCTGAGGCATCGCGGTAGAATAGCATTATCTTTCGCACGCTATATCCATTCTCCTTTAGATAAGATAAAGGGGGTCACATTGACTGTGTGAATAGAAAAACGTATTCCGTTTCACAGCCTTTATCTAGCCCGGATGAGACTGTTCTTCTCCACAGCTCCCTTTCTGACCTAGACTTTAGGTGTGTCTGAATATTGAAGAGCTGCCAGATAGAGCACCCCTTTTAATTGGAAGTGAAACACATTTCCCAAGCTAAGAGGCACAAGGAGACAGGCGTTCACCAGTGGGGTCGGCCTGATTGGCAGCATAATGTCAAATACTGTTAGCCTAAGGTTTCACGGGTATCACATTTTTAGCACGCACGTTTCCCTTGTTGCCCGTGTGTCCCATCTGCACTTTGCCGAGACATCACTGATCATTTTCTCGTCTTTTCCAATGTGAATCAGAAAGGACTGGAGTGGAGACGTTCGATAGAGTCCTTCTGAAATCATTTTGAGTGTTCACCGGAACCCTCCTCTGACAGATTAATATGTGGCCTATTGTCTGTTCTGGCCAGCCTGAGCCGCCTGCACATTAGACTGTCCATTTGATGAGAAACAAATCCAATCAAACACACACACACACACACCCTGTAATCACACTGCTGTTTGTTTGTCTGGATGTCTGGAAATGGTCTGTTTGAATGGCGCCTATCCCATTTCGGAGGGTCTAATCACATTTAAGTGCCTCACCAAGCCCGTGGCCCAGTCCTCACTGAGCCCAGCGGAGTTGGAATCTCTCCCTGGCACCACTATTGTGGCCAAAGCAACCCTTGTGCCATGGTATCTGCTGTGAGGTGGCACAGAGAGTGCTTTTGGGGACCTAGGCATGAAACAATGACCTCGCTGCTGGCTAGAAATGCATTTGGAAGTGTGAGGGCGAGCCAGGAGTCCCCTGGCTATTGTCCTGCAAGGCCTGGGCAAGTGTGGACGGTTTTAATTGTCTGGCTTGTCCAGACCGTGATTTAATAAGAGCTAATGAAAGAAAGAAAAAAAACTTTTTTAAAAGTCAATTAGATTGTCTTAGTTAACTGCGTGGCACAATATCGCTCTGACCCGAGATGGTTTCTGTTCTGCAGGTTGATAATAAAAAAGAAAATGGCAACTTAACACAGGGGAATGTCAATTTTATGCTCAACAAGTTGGTGTGTGTATTTTGAATTAAAACATGATTAACCATAGAGTGGAATGTACAATTATGTTCATTACAGTGACTTGGCTAGTTAGGCCAGCAGACAATGTCACCCTACACTTTTATTAACCATGAAATGTTTTGGCGTTGATCTTGAGCTCTTCTGATTGAGCTTTGATTGGACCTTAATAGTTCAGTGATGTATTACGTGTCACCGCATGCGGCGCCAGGCTCCTTGGATAAGGGCAATGCTGTCAGTGAGAAATAAGCCTTTGCAAGACCGTGTCACGCTAGTGTGTAAATCACTCTGGCCTAATGCAGGTGCTTGATGACAACCTAGGTCAAGTGATAAATGGCGCAATGGAAAGCATCATTTTACATAATTGAATTTTTTTTATTATTATTTGAGCCCTGCCGACTTCCCAGACCTCTAATATATAACCAGTGTGAAAGAAACATGTTTTCCGTCCAGAGTGAGTCAGACTTCCTGCTGCCTCGGAGGAAATAAGCGCTGTAATCTAACGAACTCAAATTGCTTTCTAAAGAGTACGTTATCTGAAATTAGCAGGTGGGTGATATATTACGGAACCACCTACAACCTAATCAGCCTCCCAGCTGGAGACGTTGGCCTGAACTCACCCTGTGTGCTGACTTTGTCCTCTGACTCGCTCTCGGAGAGGTGGCCAGACCAAAACAAGGAAGTCTCTAATTACGGATTCTAACCAAAACAATTATCGGAAATAATTAGCCCATGGACCTTATCGCGTTTGTATAGCGGCTTCTTTCAAAAAGAGGCCCGCAGAAATGTGAGCATCTTAATCTGATATCTGCGCTGTAATCAGGGAGCGATCTTAACGACCACTGTAATGACCTATGGTAAACGCCAGACGCTCACTTGGTTCCCTCCGATTGCATTCTGATCACGTTGCGCAGCCGCGGCTCCGAGCGGAACCGTTTGAATGATGATCATCATCTTTTTCTTCAGCCGACTGTTGCTTGAGGCGATTCAAGAATTTGATAGTGCAACTTAGATGTTCATATTCATTGTCGCTTATTGAGTTGGGGTTAGCTGTTAATAAAGCTGGTGTTAATATGGCATGTATCTGTTTTGTGGGCAACACAGCATTCCAGGGAGACCAGCCAACTACTGGTGTCTTGTGTCAAAACCAGATTAACAGCAGTGTTCATAATTATTGATGAAATACTTCATGAATAATTCATATGCATTAATATTACCTTATACTTAATTTGGATGGCCCAAGGCCAGGTTGTGTCAAAACAGTCCATGACAGGTCTTTGGCCTTAATTGTCACCCCACGTTAATTAGCAGTGTCAGTCACCCCGAACTGCGGGTTGTTACTAGTTATATGTGATTGGAGAATACATTTTAATTATTTAATTCTCACTAAGAGTATATTTTCCTACTAAATCCAACCTTTTTGTAATTTGGATCACTGCAGTATGCCAAACACATGCTATGATATTGAATTAATCTGTTTAGTTTTTCTGTTTGAATTCAACGATATGCATAATTATTCACTGCACAGTTTCAAGTCTGGCTGTTTTACAAGATATTTTGGATCGTGTCAAGGCATGAATGAGGTAATGTCACAAAATGGTAGGCTATTATGTTTGTTTAATTTAACAGGCCAAGTTTGGCATCACTTTTAATTTACCTCTCTTGTGCCTTGTCTGGTTTTGTCAGCAGGTGCTGTACAGGTTTCACTGTTTTAAATTATAGCGTTTATGCACTTGGCGTCAACATACCAGCTCTATTTTTAATTAAAATAAACGGTGTTTCCTTCAGACTTCAGTTTTTGTAGCTTATCTCAGTGGAGTCCAAACCTTAATAGACTGACACAGAATCATTTCATATAAAGCAAGATAATTGTTTATTGACAAAATGACAAACAAAATAAAAAGTTAGTTTTACGTGTTTGCCTGTGTGGAACAATCAGCCACCTCTACTTTGAGCATAGCCCTCCTCTCTGCTCTGACTCACCTCCTGCAGTCTTCTTTTTTTTAAAAACAGCCCATTTGAATGGCAAAAATGGTGGGACGAGTAGCCTACATACCACTCGCCTTCAGCCTGTCATTGTTAGTGCTAAAAAGAATCTCAAACCTCCTGCAATTTCAGGCCATCATTGCAGGTGCCGTGTGCAGCACCATTCAGGAAGCTGCTGTTTAAGAGTCAAGGCGAGGTTCTGAGCTGTTGCCATAAGCAACAGGAGTATTTTTTTTTGTTTTTGCATAACAATGTTTTGTTATCGTTCTCTTAACTTTTGTAATTCAAATTCTTCTCTTATCTTTCCCCGTCTTTCTGTTCTTTCTCTCTCCGCTTCTTCCTCTTTCTTTTTCTCTCTCTCTCTCTCTCCAGGCACGGAACTCGCTGTGCGGGAGAGGTTGCCGCGGCAGCCAACAACGGAGTGTGTGGAGTAGGGGTGGCCTACAATGCCAAAATCGGAGGTAAGAGAGCCGTGACGAGACTCAGATGTGACAGACAGCGGCCGTCACTGCTTTGTTGGTGTCTCTGTAGCTCTCGTTCTTTGCTCCCCACGGTGTATCCCGGGAAACGGAGAGCGTCACCGTCACTGAGTTGTGTCACCTAGCACTTTGTCAGAGACAAAAGCGGGCCACCAACAAGGCTCAGTGCAGCCTTTTGGCAATCCCATCCACAGATGTTGGCAATAACTCCCTCTCCGTCTTCATTTGCATTCATCAGCCACCCCCCCCCCACCTCTCCCTGCCAGCTCATCGTCTGAGCTTACCGCATTCATTATCCCTGAGAGTCTCACCGTGTCATGGGGGTCACACGATTGTTTATAAACAACTGTGTCTTCCCCTCAGTGCAGTGCATGTTTGTCTGTGTGACGGCGAGGACTTGAACCCCTTGCAAGTTGGAGGGCCGTTCGTCGCTCACACACTCTTTCTCTCTTTCTTTGCTTTTCTTTTTCTCTCCGCGCACGTGCACACACCTGCTCTCTGGTAGAGCTCGCGGCGTTTAGAAAGCAGGCCTGGACTCAGCGGGGTGAGGACCCTCCACAGCGGTGGCGTATCTTCAGAGGGGATGCCAGCTGTAAAACGGAGGCAGTTGATGAGGGTCGTTACGGGGCCGATGATGGTTACCGCCGCTCCGCTGCCTACTAAGTGAACGCACGCTCAGCAGATACTCTTCTGCCTTGCCGTTCTTTGTAAACCACCAGAGGTTGTTTTATTAGTATTTGAAACCTGGCTCTGCATCCCGCTGACTGCTGTTCACCCACCAGGTGATTAGAGCACGTGGGCTGAGCCCGCCTGGAGGCCCCGGCGGTCTTGGGTGTGTTATCGTGCGCTCCTAATGCGGTCTATCATGCGGTCCTGGCTCTGCGGCTGACATCCGGGGGCTCTCGTTACAGTAATGGCTGCCTATTTAAAAAGAGGGAGGTGGGGGGGGGGGGGTTAGGGGAGAGTTCATTTCACAGCTCTCTGCTCCTATTAATGTTCAGAAGGGCTGATCACAGGCAAAGGACTTCAAAGGCTCCATCAGGGCCGGGGTTAAGGTGGGATGAAAGGTGTGACCGCCCGGAGCGCTCCTGGTCACAGACTCCGTTGGAAGCACTGTACAGTAACTGATGGAGCTCTCACTGTGTTCTGTGTCCTCCCTCGGAGTTTAGCCGCCAACCAGGCTTGCGCGTGCGTTCGCCGAGCGGAGGCGGAGGGCAGACTTTAATAGGCGACACAAGGTTGCTTTTATTTTTATTTTTTTCGCTGTCTGTGACAATGAAAGAAGTTTTGTGCGCGTGTTTCTTTTAGTCAAGAAGCTATAGCTTGTCAAGGCCGGAATTCTGACAGGCTGCTCAGTTCTTTGTCGTGACTGTCGCGCTGTTTTTTTTTCTTTCATTTCGACAGCGTACAACTTTTCGCTGTCCAAACCATTTCAATGGACAGCTCTCTCCCTGTTGCCTGCTGTCCTTCAATTCTTGAGTGTTTGAACACCTTCTATTTCACTCCCATTTTTCTCCCCGGGCATACTAACCTGTGCTGTGTTTTTGTCCTGTGTGTGTGTGTGTCCGTGCGTGCACGTGCGCGTGCGTGTGGCCGCAGGTGTGCGCATGCTGGACGGCGAGGTGACGGACGTGGTGGAGGCCCACTCGCTCAGCCTCAACGCCCAGCACATCCACGTGTACAGCGCCAGCTGGGGCCCCGAGGACGATGGCAAGACGGTGGACGGCCCCGCCAAGCTGGCCAAGGAGGCCTTCCTCCGGGGGGTCACGGAGGTCAGTCCCCACACGCTCGCCGCGGGGACCCAAAGCTCCCCACGGCCGCTTTTTAAAGTCTGCCCTGGCCAGCTGGCCAGCCGGCCAGGCCATGCTGGAAAAGGTAGCCGGGAAGGATAAACGAGTGTCTTGGCCTTTGACTTTGTCGAACACGGCTCCCCGCTAAAGCAGGTCGTGGTGGAGCCGCCATGCCTTGGCCACTCTAGTCTAGTAGCTGTACGGGGGGGGGGGACGGGACGCACCGCCCTCAGAGCAGCGCCGGTGGCTGTGATGGATTGAGACGCAGCCAGAACGGAGGAACGGTGTAAGGTTAATGTGTCAGCACGGCCCATTACCACACAGTCATTAACAGGACGAGAAATGAGAGTCATGTGGGTTTGTGTGTGTGTGAGTGGGGGAGGGGGGGGGGGGGGGGGG
>JAVQIZ010053956.1:0-15174 GCA_036023535.2 Galaxias brevipinnis
TTCTATTATATTTGTATATAAGTTGTATAGAGGTTTAACAATGGTAAAACCATTGACACACACAGGAAGAAACAATTTAGTGCATGTAAAAAGAAACCACAGTATAGGTAAATAAATCATCATATATGATAAAAATATTAAACAAAGAAAGATAAATACATCGGAATATAACATTACGTTAAATTCGTGTCAAAACCAAATATTAATAAAGAAGTGTCCGGTTTGTGGTTATCAAAAAAAATAAAATAAATAAATATATAAATAAAATAAAAAAAATATATGAAAAAACATGCTTCACACTCCGCATGGTTTCCCAAGAACCCGGATTATCACATGTACTCGAGCATGAACTCGCAGTGATACAGTCATTCTACTGCGCAACGCAGAGACATGCGCAAACAGAACCACATACTTAAATACTAAACACAATGAGAACATACTGTAGAGTGAAACCGAAATCAAGTATACATATTTATACAAAGGTTCCCTTAAATTGTCAGTAGGCCTACTCATCTGGAACATGTTGTGACCGAAACCCTAATTTACTACAGCACATGGCACATGGCCATGGATACATTTCCATTTTCTTCTTTTTTTTTTCAGTCAAAGCCAGAGGGAAGTTGGCGTATTGCATTTTGAGGCGTGAATCATTGTATAGCAACATCTCTCGGGTCGGCCGCTCAACGTTTTTCAAAATATGTAAGACATATAGGAAATTAAGAAACGTAACGAAATTACATTGTATAAAATACCTATATTGTGAACCAGGATGCTGTTCCATGTGATCTATGGCTATGCCACAGAACAGAGGTAATGCAGGAAATTGGTTCGATAACGCCACGCACTGCACGCAGTCATAATGCAGTTGGCGACTCCTGTTCCAAATATTATCCCCGTCATTCGATCATTCGGCTAACTCCAGTTACAGACAGTCACAGCAACACACAATACATAACATTACCGCTAGATGGCCGTATCATGCCATAGGACCAGTAACAAAAATGTTTCATTTGGCCACAAGATGGGGGTAAAATTTCATGCTACAGCTTCAGTGCCACCATAGTTATAGTAAGAAAACAGACTTTGAACTCCCTTATGTAAAAAAAGAACACGGAGTTTGTGCATATAAACCCACATCAGTTGCATGTCAATATATGTAACTGATTATGACCTTCCAAATGACAGATTCATTAAGAAATAAAAAGCTTTTCAGCTGTATTATATTGTAATGCAGCCTATATGATTGTTCAAAGGTTATATGTCACGGATCACACAGGAAGCTCTTAATAATTTAAGCCAGACGTTCTATCTCCATGAACAAGACCAACTACTGTGTCATTTTGTGCAAAAAATACATCTTTACACTAATGCTGTTCCTAAGCAACAAGAGTTAGAGGAGTGGGCCAACCTGAGAGGACCACATAAAGTGTTTAAAGAAAGGAATTATGACATGCCAGGGATCTGCTCCCATATACTCCAAACAAAATTGTCATGAGGCATTGCTAAGAGGCAGTGTCTGTTGGCATATTGGCGTGTGATGAAGCCTAACAATATGCAATATCTGTTATTAGCTATTGGTGTGGTAAACACATTTCTGAAATGTGGGGTGCAGAAACAATAACAATGATAATAATTAATTTTATTTGTGTAGCACTTTTCTGACACCCAAAAATGCTTCACAAGATATGCAGTGAGCATGACAACAGACAATGACACAGAAAGAGGGAGAACAGAGTAACATCAGTTCAAACTAAGTTAATGATAAATTAAACAGCTGCAAAAACAACAGAATCAATGATATTATTATTATTCGTTCCACAAACAGCTCTTACTTTTTTAATGCAGAAAAATATGGGTTGTCAAACATAAATAGTTTAAAATTAAATCCAATCTATACTCAGCTTGGAACTTTAATTCGAAGAGTGTCCTAGAAAATTTGAAATAGTCTACACAGACAATTAATAGGCGCACACTATGGTTTCAACCACCCTCTTTTATGTGCATCAGACAAGAACTATGAATGGGAGAAAGTGAGAACTATTGTTGCTACTTAAATAAGTAAGTGTTTGAGAATACTTCATTGTCAAAGAAGATGTATTCTTAGTTCTTGTCCGATTCCCAGCAGGCATATTCATTCTGACTTTATTCAGACCACGTATGTAAGAGCTGAATTAACGTCTTTACCAAATATTGATTTAGGTCTGCGGTCAACATACTCAATTCTTAGGCTTTTTTTGTCTGATTACTATTTATGTTGTGTGCAATCCAAATAACTGATTGAATGAAGCCGATTAATGTTGCTATATTGAATGAGCAATACATAGTTCAACATTATATGAATACAAATGCCTCTGTCAGTTAAGAACTTCGAGGTTATCAGTTGTCTCAAGGCTATATAGCTGATTGGCCTTCTTCATTGCGTTATGGGCATAGCCCCTCCTCTCGCTGGGATTGCTCAGTTGCTTGATGCAGTTACTTGTCTGTTCACGCGCTCTTACGCATGAAGTTGTAGGCAAGGCAATAGACATATTTTCAGTTTTAAGAAAAAGGCGGAAAGCAGACAGAGCATCCATTGTTTTGAAGGATTTTAGATAGAAAAAACACTGCTATCCCGATGTTTAGGGAATACTAGGAAATAACCACTTTGTTATATTTATTCGTAGAAGCAAATCTACAGTATGCGGTGCAGTTATGGCAGACAAGGTTAAGACAGCAGTGAGGACGCTGGAGGATTTAACGCTCGATTCCGGTTATGGTGGAGCCGCGGATTCCATCAGGTCGTCCAGCGTGTCGCTGTGTTGTTCCGACACACATCTGTCATACGCGCATGGAGGCAACGGCTGGTATCTGACCGAATCCATGCACAGCAGACAAAACAGCTTGGACACTGTCAACACCGTCCTGGCGGAAGACACTGAGGGCTTGGAGTGCTCCGGCCAATGCGCTAAGCTCCCAGAGCTCGAAGACGTGCCATGGAGCCTTTGCGAGGTTGAGTGCGCACTCAGAAAGGAAGAAGAGCCGGCTATGGTGACCCCTTCACCAGAGGTTTTAGCCAAACTCTCGGTTCTGATCAGTAGAGCACTGGTCAGGGTCGCCCGAGAGTCGCAGCGTCTCAGTCTGCGCTATGCTAAGTGCACCAAGCATGAGATCCAGAGCGCTATCAAAGTAGTACTGTCATGGACCATCTCGGTCAACTGTATTACTGCGGCACTCAGCGCCTTGTCGCTGTACAACATGAGTACCGGCGACAAGTTCAGCCGGGGCAAGTCTGCGCGCTGCGGACTGGTTTTCTCCGTCGGAAAGTTCTTCAAATGGATGGTTGAAAGTCGAGTGGCTTTAAGGGTTCATGAGCACGCCGCCATATACCTTACTGCATGCATAGAGAATCTTTTTCGTGAGGTGTTCAGCCGGGTCAAACGCAGCGCCCTTATTGAGACAGACAACGGAATCCCCAAGTTTACGCTGGAATCTGTGGAGCAAGCGATCAACAACGACTCAGAAATATGGGGTCTGCTTCAACAGTATCAGCACCTTTTATGTGGAAAGAATGCAAGCGGTAAGACATGACGTAAAGTCATTATTGAAACTATAATTTAAGAAAACAAAACATTTTTGTTGTGAGGTTCTTAACTAGTTCGTTTAAGCCTGTAGGAAGCTCTATCTATATCTATCTGTCTATCTGTCTATCTATCTGTCTGTCTGTCTGCCTGACTGCCTGCCTGCCAGCCTGCCTGCCTGTCTGCCTGCCTGCCTGCCTGTCTGTCTGTCTGTCTATATATATATATATATATATATATATATATATATATATATATATTATACTTAACTTTGACAAATTGTTAATTTGGAAAAGGAGATTACATTACTAGTCACTGCTGAAATGCATGCGATTGTCATCCTGAACAGTTTAAACCCTCTTTGCAAGTTATCATGACCACATAACCTAATAATTATGCCATATTGAAACTGACTGCCTATAATCTATACGTAGAACACATGTAAAGCACGAAAATACTTATCATCCAAAACCAGAACCATCAGGGCATCATGGATTGCAGATGATTCTGAAAAAGTCAGAGGTATTCACTGTAGGCCTAAGTTCCAATATTTAATCATCCCTTTCGGTGGAATTTTCGTTTCTAGTTATTGCTAAATAAAATGTAAAGCAATTATATTAAAACATTCAATTGCATAGGGCAACTGGACATATAATGTTATGGCTTATATAAATTACGATGATTGTATACACTTGTAAGCACATTGCTTTTTTGCACTGAATGGTGTGGTCATTAGTGTCAATAATTTTTCTTCTAAGGTTTTGTTTTGGATTGCCAGAGTTTCATTTGGGGAAGCTAAAAGGACAGTCGATTTAAGGATCTTTACTGAACTTGTAACCTGAAGACAAATACATACTGACAAATTAGTCCATAGCACTAAGGTTAGGTATCCTTTTTCATTGTCATAAAAGTAGTGATGTGGTAATATCTAGTCTTTCCGGCATTCACTCCACCTCATGTAGCACAAGTTGTTTCAGAATGGCACATGTTCAGTGCAATCCATAATACTTACATAATACTTGGTTCCATCCATAATGCCCACTCTGCACTGTCCTCCAACTAAAGTACAAATTCCCGACTGTGACAATGTTTACGTTCGGATTGGTATTTTATAGATTGATGGTTTCGACTATTGAGTTGGAGTTTCTTATGAAAACCATGTCCTCTTTCGTGTCCTTGCTTCAGGCTCACCCTATAGCTTCCTGCCATGAACTCTCACTATAGTGCCTTTCCCCACGTACAACACTCCATATGAGTAGACACAGGTGGAAAGTGAAGCAGGGGGACTTTCAATGAAGAAGGCTTGAGAATCTGTGACTGTCAGGAGAATTTATGTAATAACAGCGCAAAATTGTAGATGTTGAGACAGTAAAGTAGATGAGACAGTAAGGATGAATCAGTTTTCAAATAAGTATTGTGAGTCACAGTCCAGGACATGAATGACTTGGAAGAGATTTGGTAGACATGAGTTGAAGCCACATCATAGAAGACAGCATGTAGAAGGGAACAGTTGTGAGGCAATGGAGATACCATTAATTTATCTATTAAAAATGACAAGCTCTACCCTGAAGGGTAAGGTCGGACATGCCTATCTAACAATTAATGATGTTGCAAAGCAAAGGCATGGTCATCAATGGAAAATGCAACATGCTTTCAGCAACATTTCAGTTTGCAATCCAAAATGACTTAATTCTATCTGATTATGCTTGTCACTTGGTGTGACCTTCACAAAGGTATCTAACTAAGAATCTATACTGTACTTTAACTCAGCAGGTTAGATGGTACTTTATAATGAACTGTTAAGCTTTACATATCAGAACAGCAGTGTCTTTTGGGGCCTACATTCTCCTCCAGATTGTGCATTATTTCATTGTTTTTCTGTAGAAGGGAGGTACGGGGGATATTAATTTTCCTCCTTGACTTAATAAGGTTCATAATTATCCTTGGCCCATTGTCCCCCATCTGGGTGGATTTACAGATTAACAGACAGATTGCCATTATTTTTGTGGATATGCTAGCACACACTCGGGCAAGCTGGTTGTTATGTATTTTTTTTGTCAGAGGCTGCGGTTTTCACCTTTTAATGCACTCATGAGTTATGGACTCTCCAAAGATCAGCCAATGCTCTCAAGGAACTCACTCTGAAAATATGTCATATACCTCACCTCTACAGGGTAATAACTGAATATTTGTTTAATTATGGGGTGGTGAACTGTGATATGGAAGACCCTTACAATTATCTCACTACTATTTTCTGTGCTGAAGATAGAAGAAGTGGCAACTAGGAAGGATGGAAGGAGGTGGTTAGGGGGTGTCACATTGTTTAGTCATGTGTGATGTCATGCCCCAGGAAAGACCAAAGTCCCTCTAATTATGTTAATAAATTTGGTAAAGAAAGACTTATATTGTAATGTATGATCACTTTATTTGTTCAAAGATGTGCTATTTACTTGGAACTTTGGAACAAGTTCTATTTTTTAAACCAAAGTATTCCGTTAGCCATTGCCATTTTGATTGCGATTTTAGGGCTCCACTTGCAGACCAATGACACAGCTTTGTACTTCACCAGTCATTGAAAAGTCACCATTGATTACTCGGGATTGGGATAAGCAACTGGTTAGTTGAGGAGACAACTACACCTAGTGGGTGGCCGTAAGGTTGTTGGTGTGTTTTTCCATGACTGACCAGATTGTTCATCTATTGTATGGACAAGGAGGGTCTACCTGGCTACACTTTTCAATTGTTAATATGAAGCACGATTTATTTAGATTTTGGTGTATGCTCACATTGATAACTGCATCTAACAAAATGGTTTATAGAACACAAATTTTTTTTATCAAAAGAAATATTGTTACACCATGTTATTTAACAAATGTAATATAAATCAATCAATTCTTGTTGCATGCACTGTGTGCTGAGTGCATTATAACACCTGTCAAACCCACACACTTCCTGTTATTTCACTCAGTTAGGTTATGGTTTATATAGTGGAGGTCTGTGCAGCGAATGATCCTGTGTAACTAGGCTTTACTCTGACCTCACAGTTTTCGGTTCTTTGTGTTCTTTTTCCATTCTGCCTTAAGGTGCACAACCACAAACCCAACTGACAGGCTGATGAGTAAATAAAAAAAGAGAGAAACAGTGTTTTGTTCTAAATTTCATTCATTTGTGAAAACAAACACATTTGAGAGCTTCTTTTGGCAAGGTTGGCAGTGTAGAACACTCTTTCCAATAAGTAGCAATGAAGGAATTAAAATCATGATTTTCATGCGTTTTTACTTCCTATATTAGGATATTAACTATACCGTACAATATGAAATGTGTTTAATCTTGGACAATATCACTCAAGCCCTTGTTGTTTTGTGCAATAGTTTAATCATTCTCAGTTGTATTGACCTAATAACAGTAATATAGTTGGATGGAATATTTGGTGAAAAACCAATGTTCCTAGTGAGTGAGGAAGTGTGGTTTGCATGACTGATGTATGACTGATGATTTGGCATTTCAAGGAAATTGTTAAGTTTCTCTGAATGCACTATATTTCTCTATTTTACTTTCATTTAGTTTAGCAAGCCTCACAACTCATACGACTTTTTAATGAGGGATTTGCAAACAAGATGTACATACAGTTGGCTAAACGTTCCACACAGTGCAATACTTAGTGTGATTTTCATGGTGGCATTATGAGTTGATAGCTTACAAAGTCGTCTCTTGATTGTAGAGCTGACTTTTATCAAACACAGTGACATGGTGTATCTGCTGCCTGTATGTTACCTTGGCTGTGCTCTAGAAAGTGACGCTATGGTTTATTTCCACCCACATACCCTTTTTTTTTTGTTCAGGCTGTTTTGTCACCTCGCCCTCTTTGCAAATTTTTTTATTCCCTAAGAGGTTGGTTCTATTCTTTTGTTGTTGCAATAAGTCTTTTGTGTGACCCCTCTTGCCTTACTGCAATATTCCTCCTTTATTTAATTGTTTTCTTGGTGACAATAAGCTACAATATGTCATCTTCTTTAAAAGTCTATAGTGTTGGATCACGTGTAGTCAAAATGTTGTGACCATATATGTATCTCTGTTTGTGCCAAATTAGAGCTTGCTTCATGCTATAACATTAATCCTGGGCCTAGTCTTGATTCATTGCGTTCCACCAGCTAAGATTAAAGGCCTGAGTGGTGACATCAACTTCCCAGACCCCCACCACCATTACCAATGAACAGACACAACTAGCAGTAGGCTTACCGTTTATTTAGCAAGTGACACCCACGCTTCCATACTGTTGAGACCGTTTTATAACAGGGGTGATATGTTTTATTACATTTCATTGCTTCTTTCAGCCTATTCAGTATCATCAGGAACGATAATTTTACATTTCTGGTGACATTTGGGATCATTGGGGATTAGATTGAGACAGACTGGTAAAGATGGTTTGGACAGTAGTTGTAAAACAGCAATTTGTAACTGCCAGTAGGAACAGAAAAGGTTGTCGAACAAAACAACAAATATATTTATGACCAGGCAGGATATTAAGGTTGACTGGACAGGATAATTTAATAATTGCACTCACAAAGCAGCCTATGTCTAAAATAAAAACTATGCTACTTCTCATACGGGTGTATAGATAAGCCTATTTCTAGATTATATCCAAACAATATTTATCATACTTGACACTGTTCTCCCTGTAGCACTGGCTTAGCCTTTCTGCTGCTTGTGGAAGTCCATATTATCCCATTGTACAGTGATTAGCCATTTTACGGCCGCACGATTCTATTTCTGGGTTTCTAACTAATTACTGTTTTCCTTTTAGTGGTTGGTGTTCAAAAGATTAGCAATTGTGCGGCAGATTGAATCTTTTATTCTGCTTGGCAGACGGTAAAGCAATACAATCTATCGCTTTTAATTATGAGGATCAAGGTATTAGACAAAGGTCACCACAGAGGTCCACGAAACAATAATAATTTGTTAGTGGAATTGTAAGGATTTGGGGTATGGGATAAGGAACTCACTTCTAAAATAGTCAGTGTCTATTCTACTTCTCTTTCTTACATAGTTCCCTCTAAACAGATCTCTTCTTCCTCTTTCCATGTCTGGGGCTCCTCTGGCATATCTCAATAATGATGTCTAGAAACCAAACCCAAATCATTAGGAAGTATAGATTACTACTCGGGGCACTTATTTTACAAATGTTGTTCAACGCACATCACATGTTATTCCAAAGTGTGCTAATGTTAAAAGATCTAATGCCGAGTCATGATGACTTCATGGTTGCATGTGACTTTACTAACCAAAGAGGTACATTCCAAATTAGAAGTTAATCCATAGAATGTGTTGTAGCCCTGGTCTAGAAGGAAATTGTGTTTGACTGAAAAGAGAAATGTGTGTGTCATCCAAATGAGTGGATGATATTTTAAAGACATTCGTAGTCCTTCTCTAGTGTCTTCAGACAGGCCTTTCCATCTTGTATAACCTTTATTTTTTCTGCATCAAGTAATCTTTTCATAGACTCGTTCACACGAGGAAATGTTTAATATCAATGGTGAATATGAGAGCCTTAATACTGTTATTGTTTCATATTGTTGTTACATAACATGAGGATCCAAGTGTGTACTGTCAGGTTAAACACTCTCTGATTAATTTTTTATCAAGCTTCACACATATACTCTGTTTGCATCTACACACCTGTTAGTATTGCAGTGTCTGAGTGGAATTTAGCTTACATGTGTACCCATAATTGTACTTATTTGTGTCTTGTGGAAATAGCTAGAATTACCACATCACATTGACAAATTATATACACTGTCAATTCTACACAAATGTCTGTTGTATGTACTGGGTAGCTGACAAATTTAAAGCAAAAAACATCTTCACAGACATAGTTGCTCTAAGTTATGAAAAGTTTGAGATAGAGAGCTTAGATACTACTGTATGCTACTGTAAACAGATCTACTCGAAAAAGACCCCTGTATGCTATTTGTTTTTTCTCACATTGAAACTAGATAATCTCCCTGCTACTGTACGTAGCAACAGTATTTCCCAGACTCCCACAGCAACAAGCCCTCATCATCAGTACCCACAATCTATCATAATTTCCCAGAGGCTCCACAGTACCGTCACTGAAATATGGTTTGTTTTCTACCCATATCAGTGATACGAATTTGCCATCACAAGAACAGCAATATCATTTCTCTTTAAATTGTTACATGGTCTCGGTTGGGTAGCCATAGGCTCAGGAGATAAAGGTTTATGTAAAAATCAAATACAACCTCCCACAGTGCAGTATACCATATCCTCGTTCGGGTTTCTGGGTCGTTTGCTTCCCGTTTATAGTATACAGGTATTCAGAGGTTGTCTAAATCTGTTTTTTTAATACAGCGAATGTAACTTTGTTGGACTTGTACTGACGTTTTTAATTTGTGTATGGTGGTACAGCTACACATTGGTTTCAACTTTAATTGATGGAGATTTGCACCTTGGAAGGAAGGACACATTTTTTTTAGATAAAGACAAGAGGACTGTGCTTTGGCATGTGTTTATTCTTTTAATTAAGACTCTTAATTAGACTGGATGACCTTGTTTCTTCTGCTGCCCCATCTATATTCCTTTTGCCTGTCACTACCTATCTTTATCCTTCTTTATCCCTTTTCCTCTCTATCTGCTTTTATATCTCCTTCATCCTCTACCTAGCCACCCACTTCATGCTGATGCTTGAGTCCCAGAGCTGTGAAATTGTCCAGTAGGCATCAATCATGCTTTCTCACTCACCCACTCTGCAACTCTCACTCGGATTTTCACTATGAATGCCACAATGGTTTGCCTGCCGTCTCAGTGCTCTCAAAAAGACATAAACCACCCGTCCTCTAGGGGAGATGGGAAGGCTGATAGAGTTCACCACGCTGCACGCTCCCATTCCTCCCACCAGGGAATAGGCTTTCCCACCTTCCCATTGTCTGGATAATGGGTGAAATGTTACTAAGGCTCTCCTTTATTCCCTCATTACAAAGGTTCTATTTTTATTTTATTTTTCAGGATTGTGTGGGATTTTAAGGTTACTCTAAGGTTACTTGGCTGCTGAAATTCCTCCCACTTATAGCTGAGCAGTTGTTGAAATCTTTCTAAACTGCTAAATTGACTTGTTATAATTCAACCATTTCCTGTTTACTTTATGGTCAGGGGACAATGGTGAAAAAAATCAGATGTAATTGTGAATGTTACAGACAATTGGTAGTACCATTTGGAACAGCAGAGGATATTGCTATTGTTGCCAGTAGTCTCTCCAAATGACTTGTAGTTGCCATTTTCCTTATGTTTGTTTGCTCATCTAAGTTACATGTAGATACATGTAGATGAGTGTACAACATACAGTACCTGTCAAAAGTTTGGACACACTTTCCCATTAAAGTGAATGGGAAACTGTCCAAACTTATGACTCGTACTGTATGTGATTCTGAACGTTTTACTCTAACCATTTAATTTAATTTAATTTAATTTAATTTAATTTAATTTAATTTAAATATAGCTAAAGAAGACAAAGTTGTAACATTTGTCATTCTAGGATTTATGTTTGTCTACTAAAGAATTTAAGTTTTGCCATAATCGAAGGAATCTATTTTGTAGTGGTTGGTGTTGATGGCATGCAAGGTCTAAACGGTTCTCATATTAGGATCATTACAACACTGTTGTGATACTCTTAAGTGTGTGTAAACCTGTCTTTGTGCATCACACTCTCTCTATGTGTATGGCATGTATTATGCCGGTGTGAGCGAGTGTGTGGAGACCAGCATGTATCAGCCCAGATGGGTGCAACAGGTGTCACCATGGGGTATGGCTGAATGTCGGTGTGTACATTTGCTACAAGTAAAGAGATCACACTATGATTATGTTTCTTTCTAAAGATCCCCAGGAGAATAGCGACAGTGAACTATGGTTGTTCTGTAATGTTTTTGTTTGACAGCTTTTAAGGAGGTAAGTCTTGTAATATTCTGAGCGGATTCATGTGCCATGCAAGGAACCTTGAACCATCCTCTTAATTTAGCGAGCTGCTTACTTCGCTTAGAAGGGTAAATCCCATTGTCAATTCCCTATGTGCCATTTTAATCAGTGTGCTCTGCTTCAGTCTCCCCAGGGTTTGAATAAAGCTTGCCTTGAATGTGTAAATATGTAAAACTAAGCATCAAACTCTCTCGTCAGTGCCAACCGCCCCCAACAACACAGTATTCCACTTCTCCAAAGTATGAGAACTCATTAGTAGCCATGATTTATATCTGTGATTGTGTTGAATTAGGAGCCAGCACAGTGTTAGTTGTAAGTGTTAATTAGTATTGGACTAATAAGGAGAGAGGAGCTCTCGGGTCCTGTTAAGCTGTATGGTGCGTCTAGAGTGTGAGCTGTGGTTTGGCAGCACCTAGGAGAGGAAGCATCGATGGTGATCAACAAAGCCACCTAAAGCCAATAGCCTTCCATGGCAATAAGGGAGGTGAGATGAAAATTACACTTTTAGCTCCTAATTTCTAAGAATATCATCTGTTCTGTTTTTGTCAAACTTTGGTGATGATGAAAAGGATGATGACAACAAATATTCTTTCACAAAAGCAAGATGAGCATGTGATGTATATTTCCGTGACATCAATTTAATTCCATCTTGTTATTAGTCAGTTAAACATACAGAACAGTTATATATTAATTTACAGCCACCAGACATAAATATACACATAAAACACACACACACACACACCAACACACACACACACACACACACACACACACACACACACACACACACACACACATACACACCTGTCCCTCTCTCTAATGATGTACATCTGCCTGGAGTCCAGACACAAAGTTCCCACATTCCCTCACTTCCCTGTCAAGAGTTCTTAGCTTGCTTTGATTCCCTTTTAGCCGGCTGAACGAAGCTTCATATAGAAATCCCCCTTAAAGGCAAACACAGAAAGCCTAGCATTTAAGTCAAATGACATTTTTTATTGTGAGCAGTTTGAACTGTTTCTTTCCATAGCTTTATGGTAGAGAGGAGATGTCTTCTTTATTTTGCTTTGAGAATTCCTCTGCCACCATAACTTCATCATCATGCAGCTGAGCCACCCTATGAGTCAACAGACAAAAGGGGCCTACAGATGTTCAAATGGTTATTATGAGGATGTCACACACACATCTTTCAGTCACTTCTTAGGAGACATGGTTGCTGTCATAAACTTGAAAATAAATGAACCTAATTGATAATGCTGTATTATGCCTCATCGAATGTGGAGGCAAGTGTCCCAACGGACATACACCCACACCACCAGCAAACAAATGCTACTGCAGTGCATGCCTGTTGTACTAAATAGGATGTTTTTACAATGACACAAGTTGCAAAACAATATTTTCTGGCACAATTATAACAGACAGTGATTAGATCCTGACATGATTACGTTTATTTATTTTACTGGAAAGATATTACCAAAATCATGTTACAGTATATTGGACTAATTTGGAGATAAGGTTTCTTATATAACTAGGCTACAGATAGTATATTGAAAATGAAATCTGAAATGACAATTTTTGACAATGATGCCCATGTTTATTGGAAAACTTCTGCTGCAGAGCAGGTCTTGACCCAGACAGCAGATGAACCAGTGTTAACACACCTGACTGCCTGATCTGGAGAGAGAGGGTAGCATGTCATGTCAAATGGCTTGAGTTATTAATAAATAATGATAATTCATTGAATTTAGTTCTTATTCAATGGGACTGTCAGTTTAGGATCTGCCCCTGCTTGTCAGGGGGCCTGTGATAAGCTGTAGGGGCTGGCTTTGGCAGGGGGTAAGGCAAGGGTGGCATGGGATTGGGTTGTCTGGGCCATGCTAGTTTAGTGGGTTGGTTTTTGAGAATGATTTCAAAGTAGGCCAACTCATGCCTAGAAGCGGCCTATCCAAATGGTGCAGCACTCCCTGTGTGACAGAAGGCGTTTTATAGAGCTCTTCAGGTCAGGCTTCTTCCTTGGCTGTCAAGATGAGGTGGAACATCTATCTTCTCAATGGACAATACACCTATTCTCTATGTGAAATGTAAGTGTCTATCTGTGAAGGGAATATATTTTAGAGCCTGTGCAGTGTATTTCTTTGTCAGTCTTTCTGGGCTTTTTTCACGTTGTTGATGGAAAACCGACTTTCTTTTCACAAAATCGAAAAAAGGGATATTGCCTTGTCAAAGTCATTCTGAGAGTTTTTGACAGTTTGCATGAAAAGGCAAAAGCAGGCTTCCTCCCCCTGCATCACTACAAAACTTGTATAATGAACATCTCATCTCACCCCATAGTGAAGCTCTCCGTTGCCACAAGAAACACACACGCACCCACTCACGTAGCTACACAAACACACAATCACTATCACTCCAGTGCAGACAAATAGAAGATGGATGCCTCACTGTACGGAGACAGGAAGTGGGCTGATAGACCTGAGAGAAAGACAGCAGAGAAAAGACAAGCTTAAGAAATGACACAGCGCTGCAATAAGCATATGGAAGGGGGGGAATAATGTGAGAAAATGGAGGAGTAGGAGGAGAAGAGGTGTAGGGGGAGTGTATAGGCCCAAGTGGCAGAGGCCCGTTATCGCCGAGCAGGCTGGGATAATCAGAGAAGGGAAATGAGGCGAGTCCCACGCAAGCCGTGCCACCCGGCCTGGAGCGACCGATGACAAGCCTGATGGATGACAGCGTGCAGCGTGCATACTCCTCCGGGAGCTAAGAAGGAGAGAGGTGGAGAGGGAAAGTGAGGGGTGGAGGAAGCGCCTTACTGTTTGGAGATGGAGTGCAATTGCAACTCTACAGTTATACCGGTGTACAAAAATAAACAAAATAGGTGACAATCATTGGAAACTTATGGCACTCAAAACATTGCGCTACTATGATCATCCTATCTAGTATGAACCATATATTCTTGTATATCAAAGACCACATGTTTCTGAATGAAACTGCTCTGAAAACAGAGAGGCTTTTCATTTTTGTGTTACACCCCTTTTATAGATGTCCCTAGGCCTTGGTACTACAAAAAGAGGAAAATGAATGAGATTTCAAAGTTAGTTCATCGTGTTTAGAAGCAGATAGAAAAACCTCCAGCCTCTGCTTCCACTGGGCTGATCTTGGTCTGATATGCAAAAGCAGACATTAACAGACTACATGGTTGCCAGCTAGGAGAGCTGGATGGACCCCAGGAAGAGTTTATTTTCACCTTTAGCATGATGATATTTTACACTATTCTACAGAACATTTTAACTCTCTACAGCAAAGCATCTCGATCAACTTTAATCAAGTAACAAGCCCATACTTGATTATGTGGACTGCTTACGTTCATGCACAGGTTTCAACCACACAGAAGTTTTGAATATAATATATTATTATATATAATATAATGTGTGTTAAGGGTTAAGACTGGAAAAATCACTTTAGGAACAGGTTGACGGTTTAGGTTGTGTTAGCATGCAAGTGTGTGTGTGTGTGTGTGCGTGTGTGTGTGTGTGTGTGTGTGTGTGTATGTGTGTGTGTTGGCATCAGCTGCTGTATGTGTGAATTTTGCTTTGGGGTATGTACTTATATTGTTGCAGCGTGTGTGTCTATATGGGTG
>JAVQIZ010053991.1:0-20036 GCA_036023535.2 Galaxias brevipinnis
GGGGGTGTGTGTTTTGTTTTTTTTGTCTGTGGCGGTGGGCGGGGGGGCGGGGGGGGCCCCCCCCCCCCCCCCCCCCAGAGACGCACTATTCAATTGCAAACATTGCACAAAAAAAAATCTTTTTTGTTCTCTTCTATATGTAGTAGGAGGCTATGCCCATTATTTTGGTATGACATTACAGTTTTAATTGAATGGAATGCAATTTATTCTTAAGAAAACTTTTAATTAAAAGCCATATGGACAGATTGTGAGAAGTGGCCTCCGTGATTTCTCCCGAGGGACATTTGGAGCATAATTAAGAATATGAACTGTAATGACACACCAAGATTTATTAGAAACTTGCGGTCTAAATAGGCGTTGTGGGGAAACCACTATTACTCGGGCAGAGCTGGGTTTGTGGGGACTCCAGGGAAACGTAGTCCCCTGAGTGGAACTAGGCGATGAGAAACCCCAGACAAGTTGCCTCTCGAAGGTAGTCAGAGATTGAGATGAAACGTAAAGGTTAAAGGCGTTTGAATGCAACAGCCAACCATCAGTGTGTACCATCTAGGTGACAGGTATGCAAAAAGAATGCTAACTCTACAAGGACCACACAAAGAAATTGTCTACATCTCTACATCGTATATGCTGCAACGAATGTTATTGAATTTGCCTTTTTATTATGAAAGAAGTGATCTGCTGCTGGGTGTCTTTCATGAAAGTTTTCTGCTTGTCATAGTTCTTTGTGAGTAAGGGCACTCATTGTCTGGTTTTCAATTATTGCTTGTTAGATGTTTCTGTGGGCTGAGAATGATAAACACAACAATTTACAAAGCCAGAAAAACTTTAGACAAAGAGACAAACTGCAGAACTCTCCGGTTATTATCTCCAACACGTATTTTACTGGAGAATGTGTTTGTTATGGAGGAGTAGGAGGGAGGAGAGTAAGAGTCAAGGTAAACCGTTTCTGACAAACAATCAGAAGCACACATACGTTCCCCAGTAGTAAAGCTCTCAATGGCCAGAGTGAAAATGAAGAAAGCAAGTTAATTTTAAAGCAAAGATGTAAAAAGCCTGCCACACAAAAGAATGTGTATCTAGAGAAAGAGAGGCAGAGGGACAGAGATGAAGAAAGAATGGAATGAGTGCTGTGAAAGCCAAGGAGAGGGTAAATACAGAGGTTGGATAACAAGAAAACAAAGGCAGGGAGAAGAAAAACAGCGAGCGACAGATATAAAAGACAGGAAAGACACAGTTAACTGCAGAACAAACTCATTTGCAGCGCAGTGCGAGACTTGAAAACAATTATCAGCCATCGCCTTTCTCCCTGCAGCTCAGTCCATCGTTTTGTTTGGCTCTTTGTTTCTCTCAAGGACATATTCATTATTTCAGATGAGACCCATTTAGGGCTAAAGAAAGCATTTCTCTCCTTGCTGTCTGATCACTGGTGCTGTGATGTCCCTTCTGTATCTGAAGGATGCGAGAAAACATGCTTGAAAGTGCTTGATGAAAGAGTTTTGTGCCGCTAATGCATGTTTGTTAAGTTTTAATGCCTCTCCCTTTAGCAGGAATCCTGTTGCCAATATTTGTTTTTATTTCTTTTAGGAAAGTTTTTTGAACAAAGTGAAAAATGCATTTCTATCTGAGAGTGAAATCTTTCTGATGCTTCTTTGACTTCACCCTCCCACAGTATAATTTCACAATTCCGACGGTGGCGGTGCTCCCTTTTTTTTAACAACCGTTTTGAAAGCAGGCCACACATTCCCCACTTCCTCACATGAAAAGAAATGTCGACCATTGATCACAGCTTGGACAAAACGTATCTAACAAACAGTAAACAACAGCCCCAAAAGCCCTTTATGACGGACGGACATGTCGCGGAGGTCAAATCCGAGCTGTGGCTATGAATACACTCCCTATTCTCTCAGAGTCACAGCGCCAAGCGGAGAGGTGGTCTCATAGAAGAAGAACATCAAGGGGCACACCAACATACACACCAAATAACACGATGGAATTACAGATGCCCTTGGACGTGGGCTTCCTTGTTTGGAGGGCTCTCAACACGAAACAGTAAACCTGCTATGTTTGTATAGGAAAAAAGGCAGGTTTTGTAGACAACACACACATACATAAAAGCAGTCAGGACACACGCGGCACACAATCTTCCGATGGCCTTGGAGAGTTCTGCATTCCACAGTTAATTGGAAGCCAAATCTCGCAAACTGCTCCCTGTAAAGCAAACTTCTCAGGGTTCAGAGCTGGCCAATAAAATTTTGCGGTGAGGTCTCCAGAGCACTGGTGTTCCCGCCTTTCTAGAATTGGGCACAGATGACCTATTGTCCATTGAACACTGGTCAAACACACATACACACGAATAGCCGCAAACAGATATTACTCACAAACACCCACACTTTCCCCATATTTCTATCTAACTTTCAGACATCGACACATACATTGTAAAATCTAGTATATAATTTATTTTGTCGTAAAAACGTTTTCTCAAATATACTTGAAAACATGTGAAGACTAATTGCTTTTCAGCTTATTTTAACTAGGTTCAGAATTGAATCACCATGTTGTTTGGCGTCAGTAGAAATAGAACTATAGCAACCGATGAAAGAAGAGTGATAAATAAATAAATTTACAGACTGGAAATATTCTATCTGAATTGTTTCAAATACGATTCAGAAATGTAAGTGTTCCTTGTTAGAAAACGTACAGTCAAAATTTTTTGTCACTTTCATTTAAACCAAGTTCAGTGTTTATCAATGTACTATAGAACAAATTCCACAGAGAGAAGGAAAACCTACCTCTGGTGGGACAAATAAATGGTAATTGATTTACTGTCCAGAAGAACATAAGATAATGGAACTATCTTTATCAATGGCTGTTACTCGTTGCTTTACAAATGAGGAAAGTGCATCCAATAGAGGAGTAAATATGTTTCTTACATATTTATTGAGTTTTGTTTTTTTTTGCACTAAAATTAAACTATATTAAATTGTACATACTTGAATAAAAATATTTTTGCATTTAAATGAAATAACTGTCTTTGTGGTGATTTTTTACCTTTACAGTCATTGCATCAATTTATTATTTGCGCATAGTGCTTTAGAGGCCCAAATGATTTTCATTAAGTATGATCTAAAAGATCAGACTCTAAAATAAAAATTGTTTAATCAAATCGGGT
The DNA here is from genome assembly GCA_036023535.2 of Galaxias brevipinnis. Classification (NCBI taxonomy): domain Eukaryota; kingdom Metazoa; phylum Chordata; class Actinopteri; order Galaxiiformes; family Galaxiidae; genus Galaxias; species Galaxias brevipinnis. The sequence goes on from JAVQIZ010053991.1 coordinate 3,170, forward strand.
TTAAAACATTTTAATTGTAAGTATTTATGCCCGTTATCCTCTGCTAAATTGTTAAGAGGATCTAAATGAGTTTATTTAACACAAATAGCCTACAGTCAAGGGACATCTGTGCCGAATGTTACCCAATTTGCTGCTAGACTTTGGTAATGATATATGTATTTTTTTGAAAGTGTTAAAATTGATTTGAAAAGATTGCATTCTCTCCATCAAGAGATGACTTTGATATCATCCTCCAAACACATACAAGTGTTCGTTCAGGCCGCCATCTGTACAATCTTTAACTCAGAAATCCAATCAGACATTTAGGCTGACAGCAGAGCTGCTTTGTGGTTTATGTGGCTGACTGCTGCCATCTACTGGTTTTAACCAAGGAATTTTTTTTGTTTTACAAAACTAAAAAATATAAAAATTGTAACGATGGGTAGTATGTGTCTTGAAATGGTAGTGAGAAAGCTCTATCTTACAAAGAAGGAGTGCAATTTAGGTATACCTAGAACTTCATCTTGAAATTTAACAACCCAAGCAAAATAAGCGTCATTAAAGCTACTCCAAGCTTCTTTCACTTCAGCTTCCCATTTTATTTTATATGTCTCTGCCTGAATCCATACACTTAAAAACCCGCATTTGGCCGCAGTCATGAGCTGTGAGGTATAGTTAATAGAATCACTTTGCGTATAATCTGATTGGGGTCACAGCAGAAGGTCTGGAATTCCCAGTTTAGTTCATTGTAAACAGACCGTTTCACTTTGTATATTCAATCGAGTGGAGACGTGTCTGTCTGTGTTGTTTGAGTGTGTGTTAGGTAGGGGGTATGTGTGTGTGTGTGTGTGTGTGTGTGTGTGTGTGTGTGTGTGTGTGTGTGTGTTTGTGTGTGTGTGTGTGTGTGTGTGAGAGAGAGAGAGAGAGAGAGAGAGAGAGAGCGAGAGAGAGAGAGCGAGAGAGAGAGAGAGAAAGAGAGAGAGAGAGAGAGAGACGGGAGATAGATGTATAGATAGAGAAAGATAGATAGAGCGATGGAGAAAGAATGAAACAGAAAAGAGAAAGAAGTTAAGAGAAATGGAGAGGAACAAAAGTGAGAACAGAGTGAAACACCTCCAACCACAAAGAACCGGAGCCAATCCCTTACCCAAAGCATGTCGCATATAAAACGCATTCCATCATCCCAACATAAATGTGGGGAGAGTGTGATATCTGTACTGTCTTTGTAATTTGGGTGTATGAATGATTCCAATGTGTATTGCTGGTAAGTGGAATACCTATTTGTTATAATAGGTCGAGTCGAGTGTCCAACAAGTCTCTCAAGGATAAACTGTGTAAATCAATTTACTGGAGTATGCATGTGTGTGGATGTGTGTGGATGTACTGTGTTGGTTGATTGTGAACCTGTGTTCGTACGTGTGTGTGTGTGTGTGTGTGTGTGTGTGTGTGAGCGTGTGTGTGTGCGTGTGTGCGTGCGTGTGTGAGAGAGAGAGTGAGTGTGCCGGTGTGTGCGTGCGTGTAACACTGCCTCTTGTCCCATGGTGTACTAATTAGGTTAGATAGAGATGGTTGGCCAACACAGAGGCTGAATGGCCAAGCTAATTGTGTTTCTTCGACAAACTAATGAAGAATGCTGCAGGAGGAGGACCAGAGGAAAAAAAAGAAGAGAAAAAAGAAGAAGAGGAAGGGAGCGGCAGGGAACACAGAAGATAGGAGATTGTGATTGTTGCATTGGGTGGTGTGTGGCTGGGGAAATTAAAGCAGCCGAAACTTGCAGGGGGCAAAACAATTACAAAGCAGGAAGGAAACGTGCCCTGAACGAGTGGATCTCATGTGAAGGAACGTGATCACAGGATTCTAGGAGCTGGCATGTCAATCTCTACCACCGGAAACGTGTTGTGTCATACACATTGTTTAAGACCCCACAAGGCATTTGTACTAAGACACTCAACAGATATCTGGGACATTTTGGAGGACAATGTGAACCCATAGTGATGGATCCCACCGAGGTACAAAATAGACAGACAAAGGAGATTGTCTTAATGATTTGTCCATCCACCATCACAGTCAAGACCACACTCTGTACAATGGCAGCAAACACAATAGTTGAGAGAATAACACTGAACAGCCTTTGGGCCTCCCCCTTGTTATTACCCCCATTATCTTCTCATCTTTCTCTCTCTCATTCTATTCATCTATCCCTCGTGCTCTATTTGACTGTATGTCTGTGAATGCTGTGTGCGCGTGCGTGTACATCTGCGCGCATTTTGACGTTGCGGGTGTATGTGTGTACGTGTATGTGTGTATGTGTGTGTGTGTGTGTGTGTGAGAGAGAGAGAGAGACAGAGAGATAGAGACAGAGGGATAGGGATAGTGTGTGTAAGTGGGGTAACAGAGCTCTGACTATAGGAGCTAAAGCCTGTTTGATCCTCAGGGATCGGAGGATGTAAGGCGTTTGAAGCTGACAATCCCTTTGTGATGATAACACATGTTTCTCTCTGTGTACTTATCCGCTCTTTGGGCTCTCCACACTCTGTCAGCCTATTGTATTATCCTCAGCAGACGGCAGCTGCCCGTATTGTAGCGCCGCCGCTAATCTGAAACAATATCTTTAGCCCTGCGCAAGCGTTTATGAACAGCTGTCAGTATTGTGGGGTTGCGATGGTAATCTGCTTCAGTGTCTTTAGTCGGCGTTTAGCTCTTTGATCCTCTCCTTTGTGGTTGACTGTCTGTCAGGGAGGCTGTGGTGGAATGTCTCCACATGGAAGGTAAACATCGCGGACTAACTCCCCACGTCATCAGCCCACCTTACAGCAGATGGCTTGTGTTGTTCTCTCTCGCTCTCTCTAGCTCTTTATCCCTTCATCGTTTTCTCTCTCGCTTTTTATATCCTTCCCTCTCCCTCTCGCTATTCACACCCCCGCCCCTCCCCTCCCTCTCTCTACCCCTTCATCTCTCCCCCTCTTTCTGTCACTTGCTCTTTATCTCTTCCTCTCTCTCTCTTTACCCCCTTCCTCTCTTTACCCCTTCATCCCTCCCTCTCTCTCTGTCACTTGCTCTTTATCTCTTCCTCTCTCTCTCTTTACCCCCCTTCTCTCTCTCGGAGACCTCTGACCATGTGGCTCATGACCTCAGCGTAGGGCCCTCACCTCAGACGGCGCGCACATCCATGACTCCGTCTGAACCTTTTCAAATTCAATGCAACTTCTGAGCAACAAGTCTGTTTACCAGGAATCTCTCAAGGTTTCCCTTCAAGACTACCCAGACGAAGGGCCTTGTCTAATGGTGCAATTACTCGTAGGAAACAGATCGTATTTGATGGAGGTTATGCTCAATTAGCACCTTTGACGGTTGGAGAATAACAATAGGGAGCATTAAGAGGTTACAGTGGGGCGAGGTGGGGAAGGGCGGGGCACAAAGCAAAGTGGAGCGAGTGAAGCAAGCTGCGTACAATTAACAGAAATATAAATATCTCCCCCATGCTCAGGCAGCCATTAATCAGATATAAATAGAGTGAAGGAGCCTTTTGTGATTAACGAGGTGAGACTTGTGCTAATTACTGTTTCCCTCCGCTTGTAATTAGGTTGGCACGTCTAATCTAGATGAACGAGCGCTCTGACCCCCTTCTCCCCCTGCTCCAGGCATTGCTCTCTCTCTCCCTCTCTCTCTCTCTCCCTCTCTCTCTCTCTCTCTCTCTCGCTCTCTCCTCTCTCTCTCTCTCTCTCTCTCTCTTGCACGCTTTCTTGCCCTCACTTTTTGTATAGCTGTTTACTGTAAGAGACATTTCCTGTTGTGTAACGCAGTAGCTATGCCCTTTTATGACAATCGACCTATGGCTCAGATGCACACAGTGCACCTTGGGGAATATGTGCTTGTTGCATTGGCATCTCCGTCTTTGGCTTTGGATTATCTGTGACTTACTACTAATAACAAAGCACAGTTACTTTACCCTTCACATTTATATATTTTTAAAGAGCCTTCTTTATAAAAAATCTGTAACATAATCCATTAATCTCACTGATAACCATTCACTAAGCTCACTATTAATGCTTCTCTCATGTCCTCTATGCCTCCATCCAACAATCTCTCACTTGTTTGTTGGTTGTGGCTTATTTTGAGTGTGACTGCTTGCTTTTATGCTTATGTTTTATAGTGGGACTCTTCTAAATGCGAAATCATTCCAGTATTATAAACACACACGCACACACACACACACACAAACACCTGCACATACTAGACTAATTTGTTCTGAATGCAGTGACTGTGCAGTGACCTTGTGAGACAAGAAAATAACTTGAAGTATGAATTTCAGATATAGATTTCAGTAATGAATGTGTATCTGTCTGGATGACGATACAGGGGCTGTGGTTAATTATATTATAGACAGTTCGCTGGAGCTCTGGAGTAATTATTTCACCATTGAAAACCTTACTTACAAAACGTCAGCAAATGAGTTGTCTGAAATGGGATATTGTTATATACAACATTAACACTTTATAAAGTGTCTGCTATATTTCAATACGATGGCTGAAGGGTTAAGGAAATCAACTAATGTAATTGAGGCACATCATTCCATTAATACGAGCATTGACTCCATCTAGTGGCACTTTGTGGTATAAAGGATCTTGCACATACATTCCCGGAAGGAATCTCCCAACTAAACTCTAGCTTTTGGTATTTGAGCTAATACAAGTTTATGTTACTTTACAGAACTTGTGCATTTACAACTAAAACAACATAACAATAGCTTCCTGAGGCTTTCACTGGATGCACCCTAAGAAAGTACAATTTAAATATTAGGACTTTATATCTGGTTATATCAAAGTTGCAAAAAGGACATATTCTTTCATAAGCCTCAAGAATCCATATAAACTATTACATATGGTACATACTGTGAAATGTATGTCTTAGTAGCTTATTTGAGAATAAACATAAAATAACAGGAAGAAAACAAATGGAGGTAAATAGATTTTATTCTGTTGTCAATGCAGGCGAACAGTATTTCAATGTTATTTTATAACTTACCCAATAAGTAATATTTTTTATATAAAAGGATTACTGTATGTACATTCATTCACATTCAACAGACAATGTTACATTTTGCGATGTACATTTAGACATAAAAGCAACAGTTCCCAGGGAGAAACATCAATACACAATTTTATGAAATGCAAAAAAAAAAGCACAAGAATGTGCTGTAAAAAAAAACAAAATGGAAAAGTATTTGTTTTTCTTGAACATGTTAATGTATAACTTGGAAACAATGTATAATCCCAATCATTTCAAACACACACCTTTGAATTTGTGCTGAACAATTGTATGTGTGTGAGAAAGTGGAGTGTCACCTGTCAAGAGGACTTCAACAAACATAAACATACAAAAACCTCCAATTAAACTAAACAAACCGATGCAACTTGGGCCTTATCCATCACAATCTTCCAGATCATGACATGACCTATCACAATCCATCTGTGATCCATACCTTTTTCTCCATAGTATCCACTAGGCACCCCAATAATGCCTAGAATGAGACTAACTCCATGTGACTTCCATAAAGAGGCAAAAGCAGAAGTTAGAACTTAAACACAGGCATGTCGTAAATTCACACACTATTGTACATTCTCATTCTTTTTTTATTAGCTGCAGTAGACTGAAAACACTTGCCAAGGGCACAGCCAAAGTGTGACCAGACAATACATTTTCAGTGTAAGTGGTCGTCTCACAGAGCCAGGATCCACTGTGCACAGAATAGCAACCATAACGGAAGGGTCAGCTGTGCCAGAACACTCTTAAAGACTCTTAAGAGCTTTCTCCCAAACTACTTCATTGACAGAGGTAAAAAAAAAAATGTCCGTCTTAAAAAGTTAATATAAATATTAATATTTTTCTACGTTGAAAAATACAATGTGCATTATGTACAAGCAAAATATCAGCACTTTGGTGTAGGCTTGTTAGGACCTGGAGATGAACTTCACAGTTGTAAAGTACCTTCTCAACCAAACGGCACGCAAAAAAACAAAAGACGACGGATAAAGTTACAAAGTTGAAAATCCCATCATCATCATCAGTCAGATCTAAAACAATATTGCTCAAATGTGAAACCATGTGTTGGTCCTTCGATTCTTCTAGATCTTGCTACAGTTGTTTCGATACAGAGTGTTGCTAACCTAGATTGAGTCTGCCTCTTGACTCAACAGAAAACACTTCCGATTCACAGATTATTTGATAAGGATTCTTTATAATCCTTTTAAAAGAATTATAAGGACACATTCTTGTTCCATATATGAGACACTGATCACAGGCAATGTGTCTATTCTGGTTTAGTTCTTCAGTCAGTTAGGTTTAAAGCAAGAAAACCAGCATGGATAAAATAAAACTAGTATTAAACATTTCTCCCTTGAGTCATAGTGAATCAAACCTAACCAGGCTCTTGACAAATACTTATAATTCCCCAAAAGACAATAGCCACAAACCAACACATTCCCATATTGGGGAAATAAGTAGTCAGACCTATTTTGTTTTTTATGAAAGTGCTGGCTTTTCCTGCTTCTCTGTGAACGTCAGAGTTAATAGGGAAAGAAGCTGATTTGAGTGTGAGCTTGTAACAGCTTTGACGCTGTATAAGCCATGATGTCTGGGCCATGCTCGTCTGTTTGGTCAGTCGCAAACAAAGCGGGGCACTGTTCTGTTTATATTTGGTCATTGGGATGACTTGTCTTCACAGTTATGTCATTGGAGGAGTGCATTAAGTACCTACATGTTCTAGTGAAGACAACTAGCGAGAGTCAGTCTATGCAATGGATCTGCGTTTGTGTGGTGAAAGTACAACATATAGAGAGGGTTGCTGAATCTGTAGTGGTTGGACGTAGACCGAGTGGATCCACAAGATGCACCAGGCAAAGCTGGGCGGGGCTGTCACTCTGGTTGGCGCCTCTCAAACGGGGCCCACTACAGTTAATACGTTAGGATTGGAGGATGATGGAGAGAGGGGGGCTTTTATTCTGGAAAGCTTAGAGCCACCATTTCAGGTTTCATCTTGAAGTACTGGCTAAAACGAAGGACTGCATAACTGAAATGTAAAAGAAAACATTAATTCATTCTCGATGCAAACAAATAGTAAAACATCATGTCCACGCAAGATAGAGAAGCATAATGATAATGCAGAAAGTCACTTACCCCAGGTAGTCAAAGTCAATGGTGGAGAAGTTGGACTGAATAAGAGCCCACATTCCCCAGAAGAAGTGAGATGCCTAGGCACAGAGAAAAAAATAAATTTTATTTATTATGCCTTGAAATCATGTCAATTCATTCAATGAAGCCCTTCTTGACAGTAAACAAAGGGTTAAGTCTCTCCAAGACTGTGTCGTTTCCAGGATATATCGTCAGAACTGGTATAACAACTAATGTCAAGCTAGTGTTTACTTAACATACTATCTCCTCTCCGGATCCCTGTAAACAATGGCCCTAGGGAGAACACAAGTTAACATGTGGCGTTGCCAGGAAATGTTTGATAAACTCAAGAATTCAAAGGGCTGCAAGACATTTTCAAGTAAAGGTAGCCATAACAAACCGTGCAACAATAGGCAAATAAAACAAACTCATTACTGAGGATATATTTGTAACCTAGTAAGTTAAAAAACGCATTACGCTGATCTGTGTATCAATGACTGAAGGGGCCAACAAATTGCCTTAAATATCTACACACTAGTGGTTTATTTGGTAGTTTAGTGAATATAGTCTTGTTTTGGGCCTTAGTATCAGACAACTGTGGGTGAAAGGGCGAGTATTTACTCAGAGTACAACAAACAGACTTTTAGAGGGTGTTTACAGTCTCTGGTTGGGGAGCTTCAAAAGAATACCAGTTCACAAGGAAAAATAAAGACTTGTTTCCTTATACTACAGTGTCCTGTGAGCTCATTTTGAACTGGGCCGGAAACAAATGCTGTTAGCCATTAACATAACTGACAGCTTGAGAAGAAATGGAGGTAGAGAGATTACATTACATTTTCAGCACAGAAACGGTTGTCAAATCTATTGTAGGTTTTGATGCTTTACAACAATAAATTAAAAGGCTATCCATTCTATAAGATGATGCATGTCCATAAAGAGAAAATATCAAAATGACACAGATCATACCAAACAAATTACAACTAGGGTGGGCACAAACAAATATGGTACATAATTGGTGTTATTTATTTCAAAGAGCTTTCGGTGTCTCTCTATTCTGTAAATTAGTTGATATTTCACTTTTCTAAAGGTTTTTTTACTTGCTGCATGTGCTCATGCAGGGTCTATTGGTGTCAGAGAGCCGTGCACTACTGACCAGAGAGAAGCGGTTGACCTGGACGTAGAGCACCTCCACTTCCCTGTCAGAGACCTCGCTGGCCTGGCCCTTGTGGCCCTTGTAGGCCTCGAGGTAGGAGCGCAACCACTCCAGCTGGAAGTCCCGTTCTGGGTAGTGGCTGTAGTCCACCTCATTCAGTCCTGGCAACACGCAACACGCAACACGCAACACGCAACACGCAAACACACGCAACACGCAACACGCAACACGCAACACGCAACACGCAACACGCAACACGCAACACACACACACACACACACACACACAAAGTTGTGTTTTATATGACTCCATATGTTTTCCTTGCAAACAACATTCAACAGAGTAAAAATGCTTACCAGCAAATTCATTGAAGTGGTTGCCTATATCATAGGCTTGGTAATTGTACCCTGCATACTCGTAGTCTATGAACTTAACATTGCCTGGAAAAAGAAGAAGGCTTGTTTGGAATGACATAAAGACAGGCCACATTAACATGATAATGCTGTGTATTGTAGACTTCCTCTTATTTTCCCTCTTACTAAATGGAGCACATTTGATATCAGACTGAGTAACTAAAGAATTGATTAAGCTCTGTGAGTAAGGAGTACGAGTTTGCATTTTAAGGATGATGAGCTGCACATTTAAGATATTTGATATTGAAACATAGATATGGCAAACATAAGACGAAAAGAACAGGAAAACAAACTAAATGAAGACATGCAAGCATGCCAACAGACAACCATTTAATGGGATTTTGAAAAAAGTTGACAACCACTGATTTTATGCAATAATGCTACAAAGATATACACCATGTATCTATAAGCAATAATATAGGCCATGTTTCCCCTTAAGCTTAATTTTTTTACATATTTCCCTTTATAATAGACAACCTCTATAACAGGTCAGAAAGTAACACACCCTTGTATGTATGACATAAAATATCCACCCTGACCTCGATATTGAGCCATTTATCAGGTTTAGGCAAGGACTGAGTCATCAACTTATTCCAGGAAATCTCTAAATGGGCAATACAGACAATGCAGTACAGCACATGATGCAAAAGAGAAAAATGTTTGAGAATTAATGGTCAAATATATAGAAAGACAGACAGACAGACAGACAGAATGACAGAAAGACAGAAAGAAAGGTAAAAAAAAAATTAACCTGCCAATTCTGAGTTGGCTATATTCATAAAGTGGGAATTGTGAGCAAAAGATCATGCATATTGATGGCAAAATGATGATTAATAAACAGAGTGATTTTTTTGAGTGGGTATTTATGAGTGAGAAAGGTAAAGAAATTCAAAGAGATAGCTAAAGAGAAAAAGGGATCGGTATCTGATAGATATTAAAGGAGTGATGACAGGTTGAGAATTTACAGTGGCAAGCTGAAAATAACAAAGCCTTACTCCCACATCAAACAAGAGCTGCCAAATATCACTCCCTGTCAAAGTAACCTAAAGCTTCTAAAGCTCTAGACTTGACTATGGCAAATGTGGGTGTTCAGGAAGTGCTTTTTTGAAACACCCACGTTGCTAGTAAAAATACTTTTGGCTTATTTAATGCCATTCTTAGGTTTAACAGTGTGTTGTCTGAGGTCGAAAGAGTGCTGGACTACAGAGAAAGACACGTGAGGTGGTTACCGGGCGCCGTGCGGTCCTAGCGGGACACAACAGAACACCTCCAGTCAGTGGCTATAGCCCTGTGCAGCAGACGAAAAGATTGGGGCAAACTCACATCTGTCACGCATGCATGCACACGCGCACACGCACACAGACACGCACACACACACACACTTCACAACATCAGGCGCTGCTGCCAAGCTATCTTTCCTTTCCCTTGGCCTCTGAAACATGCACACTTCCCGTTTCCACAACACTCCCCTAAAAGCCCTAATGTCATTGGTCCACATGAGGCCCAATACCAAGACAAGTCCCTGCATTTATGTAAATAATATAATATTTGAGAAGCTTCCTGTACTAGGCTAAGACCGCAGGGGCCCTGAGCTGAATTGAACGGTTTCTATTTCACTGTCAACTGATTTGGCTTAAAGAAAAACGAAAACAAAAAAACCCATCAGAGGCAGACAGGGAGTGAGAGGCCTTCAGTATTTTTTCTGCTGAGAAAGACAAACAACCTTGCTCCTTCTGAGCTTCGGTTAGTCAATAAGAATGTTAACTTATTGGGGTAGCCTGCTGTGCATGATTAGTTTTGCTGTGACTGCAGGAAGTTATGGCTTTACTCTAATATCACTTGACAAACAATATCTTATAATCACTCCTAAAGATTGTAGCAAACCCAGCAGATTGGCTAAATATGTATAACATATATTCGGCTAAGATAGATATTTGCTTAGTTTGTCCAGTGTTTTATTTTCCTTAATTGAAAAAAAGGTATGAAATGAAATGACTTTGGGTGTTCCTAGTGTATCTCTTGGGGAGCAAGGTTTGCTAGGAGCATATCAAGCCTGCTGTTGTCTACTTTGTTCCTATAGATGGAGGCTCGGTCCTCTTAATTTTCATATTTAGGTGTGGCAGGGTACAGCTTGGGAAAGATGGGTGGGGTTGTGAAGTTAGGTGCTGCACTACAGGGCGGATAGGGAAAGAGCTAGCAGTAGTGTGTTGGCGCACGGTAGCTTGTACTGGGGCCTCTCAGAGCCGAGTGTCTCTCTGGCCGCCAGGGCGGGGCCGGGGCAGCCGCAGCAGTCACTCCTAGGAGAGAAGAGCTGGAGACAAGGAGCTGTGAGATTGGCCCTCCCGTTGCCGCCAGATGACAGCTCCCGTACCTCCCACCCCTCCCTTGAACTGTTCTTGTTTTAAACAGACAGGTCTCCCCATCCAATCCCCTTACTCCATCCCTTGGGGAAGTCCCACCTGCAACTGCTACACATATCACTCGTATGATACAGCGTGACCACATCTACTTGCTTTGTCTTTTGTGGATCTTGCATTTTCAAAAACTGGGTGTCCAAAAGCATTCACAACAAAACACACAAAACACAACAAAAAAACTGTATTCCCCAGGGACCAAAACATAAACATGTACTTTAATTAAAAAAATAAAACTGATATATGCAGTCTCTTTCACATTAATCTAAAATGGCAATGATGTTAACACATGCTGGGTTAAGTTTGGCTACTGGTAAAACTATAGCTTAAGCCATATAATAAAAATTATAAGAACCTACATTAAAAATGGTCGGGGCACAAATTGCCAGTGACAAATGGAACTCAACAGATTTGAGAGGCGTTTCACAAAACGTCAAATCAGATGAGTTCCTCCGTCTTTGAGTAAGTATTATATTTCCTTTCCTTACCAATTCTAATTCTATATTGATAGGTAGATAGGTAGGTCACTTTTTTGTGGCACTAAGTAGCGCTGGCAAATAGAGAGTAATGGGTATGGTATGAATGCAATCCTACCTTTATTGTGAATCAGATAATGTGTAACGACTAGTCTAGTAGAGTCTAGGCTGTTTGGGGTAGTCTCACCTCCTTCCTGGTTGTAGATGATGTTCTTACAGAGTAGGTCATTGTGGCACAGCACCACAGGGGAGCCCAGCACCGACAGGCTCTGTTGCAGCCACACCAACTCCTCACGCAGACGCCGAAGGCTAGGCACCTCCATCTTTAACCTATTGACGAGAGCTTTATGACCCCACTACATCGACATCTATCATCTATAGTAAAGCCATTTATTGTAGCTCAAAGATGTGTAGCTTGCTATAACAACTAATAAGCAACTCATCATTAAAAACAAAGAAATCTGAATTGTCTGTAAATTTGGATTAGTCGGGTAGGCCTACATCGACATACTCATTGAAAAACTCTTTTCTTTTTTGAGTAGCTTACCTGTGAAGCCACACTTGCACAACATAGAACATGCACAACGTCCTACCTGTTGAGCTCATTGCTCTTTGACACACTTGTTCAGGCATGGAAGACCACAAAACATGTTTACTAAATAAGTCATATGCAAACCACACATTGGGAAATTCTGTCACCTCTGTTTATGACTAAGGATTACTCGTAGTACGGCATCACAAAACTTAAGCTGATGGGCACTCCTTACCTCATATTCCTCTCAGGGTCCTCAAAGTGCTTGGGGATCAGAGCAAAGTACTTTCCCATCTTCAGCCACAGATCAGACTGGGGCACCCACCCATTGTGGGCGTGGATGGCATGGTACTTGGCCAGCTGCTTGGCAATGAGCCTGAAGGCCATTGTAAAAGAAACAAGAAAAGATTGTGGGAATCATCAAAAAATTGTAGTTCCAACATTTTTTAAGAAAAGTAGTTTTTTTTACAATAATGCTCTAAGCCTTTGAGAAAAAACCCCACATTATTGATTAATGGCAGTCAACCGTATATGAGAAACATGCACAAGGAAGTTTCCCCTTCAGGCAATGATACTTTCTTTCCCATTACAAAACATTCTGTGAATTTCTGTCACACCTGAAGACTGGCTGGCTGCGAATGTCCTCAGGCTCCAGGGCAGTCCCCTGAAGAAACTCGTAACACAGGCCGTTGTTGAAGGTACAGTAGAGACGTGGAGCACAGCGGTGGGCATGGAGGACCCGGAAACTCTTTACCTCGTTCTCCCGGTCCACTAACAGCTCTGTCTTATTGCCATAGATACGGACCAGAACAACATTCTGCATGACCCCGCCCACGTAGCAACCGAGCAGCTTATTAGTTATCCCATCTGTGAAATACTAGCACAGCGACAAAAGAGATAAGGAGAATATAATTACTAAAATGGTATCATGAGATGCAGGCTGTTTGAGAACATCTGTTACTCTCACATGATGTGAGTTTTCAAATGTCCAGTCAAACAGCCATAACAGGCTTCAGGACAGTGTCATATAGCAAGGGGTAGGTATAGGAAGTACTTGGCTTGAGCCTTAAATAAATGTAGAGGAAAATGAGGTGAGTGTGCGAATGCCTTGGAAATTAGACATTGTCTGTGTGGGTCTAAGTCCCAAACAAATCCCAGTGTGAGGTGGGCATTGTGGTATTCTAAAACAAATCATACACACTATCAGGGATTGATGGAGAATGTGAGGAATTTTATTTTGAACAAGCGAGCAATGACTGGAATGTGCTGAGCCCTCACATTGCTCTCATTGACTATGTACAGACTACAGTGATATACACCAACCTATGGCAGTGTTTACCTGGAGCTACCACACCCCCCTTGTTTTTTTACAATATGGACTTACATAATGACTCCCTCTGTACTTGTTTAAAAAATCTGCTTACACTAAAGTGAATCTAAAGGGTGTGCAGTCATGAGACTGCAAAGTAAACAATGCAAATCTCATCATCTGACAAATTGTATTATCATTTCTTATCAGTAGTCTACTGTCTAGTTATGTTGGCATATACCTATTGTTAGTTAATTAACCACGCAATATAACTCCCATCATACTCTCAAAGCCAGTACTGCAGCAGTTAAATTACTGTACGGGGAATTAATTCGTATTGGTGTTCTATTCCATATTGGTCGGATCCCTATCAGTAACCAAACTGACTTAGGCCTACCCTCCCCCACGGTGTACTTTATCATTAATTCGAGAAACTTCATAAGATACGTCAGTAACGTACAATAAGTGTGAGATAGTAAAACTATCATTGATATATAGCTAATAATGCAGCTACGTCACGCCGGTCGTTAGATTACATATCCCTATTACACGTACGGTACATCTTGGATTCATTCTAATTTTAGTGCTCATCTCAAGGTTTGCGGTATTTCAACTCGTTAATTTAAGGCTGGGGTTCCTAACGGGGACTGCAACTGTGCTAGTGGTGGCTATGCAGCAATTGGTTAGCGGCTTGCTAAAAGCAGTTGACGCAGTTCATAAAGGTGCCGCGTACAAGATAGACTAACAGTGTCAAATTATGCAAGCGCTGTAAAGTGGGCAGTTAAACTTAGCTTAGGCCTTTAGGTTTGAGAGCATTCTCTGTCAAAGTAGAATTTGGCTTAACCAGATATTAGAGAATGTATGCCAAAGGTACCTTAATTTTGACCTCAGATGGTTTCCAATTCGGTCTCAGTTCCTTGATTAGTCTTAGCGCACCAGATCTATAATCGTTTTCGTCTATTGTGACATCCATTTTCGGCACTGCTGGAGCCTCTTCAGGTACATGAATGTAATTGGCCATAGTAACAAATAGCAATTTTTTCTGAAAGTAGTTGACTCAGTCGGCTTCAAACGCGTATGTGAGAATAGGATTTAGTGCAGGAATAAAGTATGCGCTACTCGGTATGCGGCAACGCCTCTCAGAACATCCCACCTGACAAGAAACACCATTGCATGATGGTAAATTGAACTCAAAATGGTGTTTTTGAAAAACAAACCGATGTATCGAGTCATGAGTAACGGTAACATCTACAGTGCTTTAAACGTACACCAATGCAACCTTAGTATGTTATATTAATTAATATCAAAACCACTGAAACATTTTTTTGTTAAAATTGAAAAAAATCTGTAGACATTTTTTGTTGAAATACATTTGCCGGAACTAGTTTGATTTGATTGTTTGTGTTTTTCCAACAGGTGATATACATTAATAAAAAATACTCTCCAAATGTGTTGAATTACATTTAATCACAAATTTAATGTATATTTAAGTATATAAATAACAAATTAAAGTCAAATTAACGAAAGCAAGACCTACTCGTGAGGGGCACTCACACTAACACAACTATTTAAGACTTTTCTTGTGAAAGTAAATGCAAACGCTGATACCGGAAGTACTTTCGATGTTTATATTTAATGCTAGGAAATTATTTTTTTTCTGCCTGTCACTAGCAGGCTTTTACTACACGATGAGTTAAGTGCTGTGTCTGATCTTTTTGCGCGTAATCTACTCGTTTTAAGTTCATTTGCAAGTTTGCCTGCTAAATATAATTTTTCCTAATTATTGATCAACTTTGTCATGGCCATGAGGCAAACTCCACTCACTTGCTCTGGCCACACCAGACCTGTTGTAGATTTGGCCTTCAGTGGAATAACACCAGATGGCTATTTCCTAATCAGTGCCTGTAAAGGTAAGATAAATTGCCCATCTGATAAATTGCAGCTACCTTCGCTAACTTTAAAGTTGATGTTGTACAGTAGTGGCACTGCACTGTTCAAATTCACATTTGCAACATAAGCCTGTGCCCAGTGGTTAACTGCAGTAATGTTAAATCGAGTAAATGTATGATGCACAGTTGTGTTATTTTCTCTCTATTATCCCCCTTTTTGTAGATGGTAAACCTATGCTACGCCAGGGAGACACAGGGGACTGGATTGGGACGTTCCTGGGTCACAAGGGTGCCGTCTGGGGTGCCACTCTGAATAAAGAAGCCACCAAGGCAGCCACTGCTGCTGCAGATTTCACAGCGTTAGTATACAGCTGTAAACCGGACATTGACATTTAGAATTAATGTCACTTTAATTATCCGTGCAGTATGAACTATAGAGTAAAACTAGGTGATCTTTGTGCACATTCGCACAAGTATAACAACATCAACAGTACAACACTAATGGGATCCTCACATAGTATGAAAGGAACCAGTCTACTTAGCATGACTATTTAGTGTGGTGGTCTGTGGGAGGGGTCAACATCAATCTATCCTTTACGCTTTAAAGCCTAGTTAACATCACCCACTAGAGATTGTTAGTCTGGTTTTTCTTCACTTGCATAATCTGTGCTGACAGTAGCAGCATTACAGTCTGTACGTATGCAAGGGAAAGAGTGTAATACCCAAAAGAGAGATAGACACATTTTCTGGGCAATAAGAAAAAACTATTGTTTTTACACTAACTCCAGGTTTTAGGATGAGGACATTGATATCCAAGAAAATGTATTTCACCATTTTGATGCCAATGTCTGACCCTTAGCACACTTACAGAAGGTTTGGCAACAAGACCACTTAAACTAGGCTCTTGTTCATCTCCTATCTTACTATTAATTTCCTTCCGGCCTTACTCTTAACTTTGCTTTTCAGAAAAGTGTGGGATGCAGTTAGTGGAGAAGATGTCCTCACCCTGGCACACAAGCACATAGTCAAGTCTGTCAACTTTTCTCAGGTATTGCATAGACTTTGCAATGCTATGCCAATCAGGAAAATACAACTGCCTTTATAAATTCCAATTGTATTTATTTATTTAAATGTGTTTTAATAACTTGTCCTGTCTTGTTGTTGTTGAAGTATATTATGTCATTGTGAGACATTTAATGTTACGTCATACAACCTTAATATTTCTCTGTGTCCCTCCTATACTCAAGGATAGCCACTGTCTGTTAACTGGAGGAAATGATAAGGTGTTGAGAATATACGATCTTGGCAAGCCAGAAGCTGGTTAGTAACCATTTGTTCTCATAACTCTTGAGTCATCAGTTAATAAACGGCAGATGGATACAGGATGTCCCTTTTATTTTCTACTTGTTCTAACATTTCAATATACACAGGATAGGATGTTATAATATCCATTATGCCATACTCCAAGATGAGCACTTCAAAAGACAATATTTTAGAATGGACTTGGGTTGAGAGCAGATATGTCATTGGGG
>JAVQIZ010053999.1:0-10034 GCA_036023535.2 Galaxias brevipinnis
ATTTAATTTAATTTAATTTAATTTAATTTAATTTAATTTAATTTAATTTAATTCCAAAATATCAAATTTAATTCATACAATTTTAATTGAATGAAACACATTTAAATTTTTTGGGTTGTTTCTCCCATTGATAGATCTAATTAATAGAAAACTTTATATGTTACATGTAGAAAGTAAGAAAGTAAGGTCTAAATTAGATTAGCAGGAAAATGGACATATTAGTAGCGGTTTAGAATTAAGGTTTCTACCTTTTAAAAAATTATGAAGATGGGATTTGCTTCTTTGACATCCACTCAGGTTTCCAGTTATATGAAAAAGAAAAAGCCTCAGAAAAGCCAAATATCCAAGCTGAAATAGACAAGTAGACGTTTTACTATTTCCAAAATAAGTTTGACACAGAAGATCAATACTGAGTTATGTTTGGGAATAGTTTTATTAATTTATTTTCCTGCCTCAATGGGAATCCTGGAGAACACCAAACCAATTACAATCTCTACCAGGTCCACAAAGTCTCTATAGAACTGAACTTGATATCAGGTTTTCCCTATCTTTTCAATTAAAGTAGCATGAGAAGACCAGTCAATGTTTATCTTTTAAAAAGCACAAACAAAAGAGCTGCTCTGCTCAATGTAGAAAGAGTAGAGGGTCAGTATTGTCATCTTTGAATCCTATTCACAATCTATCACAGTACAATTCTGTTTCTAGCTATTTCTAAGGGCATAGCTTGTGTACTTTTTCCCTGTACCTTGATCATTTTGATCTCACAGGTGTAGAGGTTGGGTTTCTGAGATGTGTTTGTGCAGACCCAGTAAACGGCCGTCTCCGCCAGGTAAAACAAGGAAGCTACCTGTTCTGCTTCCACGGGGGCATGATCCAATGACATCAAAAGGGAGTCCAGGGAATCTAAGAGAACAAAAGGAAGTTTCTTTGCCTCTTTATTTTCTTTACAGAACCAAATCAGGTGTAACACTGGAATAACAGGTTTCATAAATATAATGTAATGTTGCACGTGGGGCATTAAAAGAGCCCAAATCCCAAGGGTGCACTATGTCAGGACATTGTGTTGGATCGGATTGTACATTATTGATCCCAAGGGGAAATTGTTTATCCACCACTGTCAAGAAATAAAATCTAATATTCTACAGACCAAAAAAAAATTATAATATAACAGGCAGATTACGTTTACCATAATAAGTTACACTGAGTTAGTATGTCAAGATGTGTATCGCCACAAACTTTACGTGAACAGGAACCAAGACCTTCTGTGGTATTACATTTGTTTTTTGTACACGGTAATTTATTCTTATATTAATTTATAATTACAAAATGTAATGCATATTGTGGGCTCAGTGTATATCTTACCATTTTGGATTTTTCCATGGCACAATCCAAGTAAAAGTAGCTCTGTCCATGCTAAAGGCAGATCAACATGGTCTCCTTCTCCCATACATGTTAGGCCAGCACGGCGCTTTTAACAACAACAAAAAACATACACACAAATTAATCAATCAAATTCTAACAGTAATATAGAGACTACCCTCAGATGATGCTACAATGTCATGGATATGGGTTGAACTGGCTTTTGTCACCCCCTGCTGACAACAGGACAGTGCAGCCTTTCTTTCAATGCCATTGAATAAACTACTGATTGACAGTGTAGTCTAAATGTATTGCATTGTCACAAATGTTGAATTAGCAAATAGCTTGCTCAACAAATGCTTTTATACTGCGTTAAGCAGTAAAACAATCCTCAACAGGAATATTTATAGAGTGTGTCTTACCTTGCTGTGGTTGAGAAGTTGTTTTGCCAGGTCAACATAATACTTATGTCCATCTGTGCCATGGGAATGGTTGTATTTTAGAATGAACTGCTCTGTTATTTCATATGGGTTTCTCGATGGGATAATATTATGAGAGAGTATGATAAGTCAAAAACCACTGAATAGTTAAATTATATATTAGCTTGGCTAATAATACTTTTTGCAAACAAACAAAACTGTCAGGTTATCAGTTGTGAAATAATTTAATGACAACCACTCTTTCACTCTTTTGAACAGAATACCTATCTTTTCATTGTAGACAAACCTAGAAAGCAATTCCTTATTAAAAAGGGTATTCCCCAGACTATAATAATTTCTTAACTTTACCTGTTTGATGATGGTTGTTGTGTAGCCCTAATTTCTTTAGCTTTTTTTAAAAGCCTCTTCCGTAATCTTTCTTTATGTGCGTCAGTTATTACGCCAAAATAATGCACAACTGGCACCTTAACAATAGGCATTTTGTATTTCCTAGCCTATGCGTTTTCTCTCAAATTAGCCATACCTGCGGTACTTTCCTGCCTTCTTTCTCAATTTTGTTTGCTGTGTTTCCATGGATGCACAAGTTTGAGGTCAAAGTAGTACAACTTAGAACTACATCTCCCACCATGCATATAAACATCAGAGAGGAGGAAAGATTTCCGGTTCTTCGGTTGACAGTTCAGTCGCTTGTTTTGCTACTAGCTAGCTTGATCTAAACATCAGTTACAAGCTGAGAGAATTTGTTTCATATTGTTGCTAATTTTCTTTTTCATGGGTTTCACGTATACTCATCAAGTGATATAGTCACACATAGCTGTATAGTTGTGATTTCAAGAAGCTGTCGCTTCAGGTTGGCTTTTCTGACAGCATGACTTCTCGGCGACCCGATAGCTTTGATGGTTTAGGTTATAGCAGGGGAAGAGAGGATTCTGCCTATGCAGGGGGATATTCTGGAAGGTCATTCAATAGTTCATCTAATGTAAACCCCCAGGATTGGGTTACTACTCCACCAGATATTCCAGGTAGCCGTAATCTGCATTTTGGTGATCGGACGCCCCAATTCGAGAAGGCCCCTGCGGGACTCGGTACTGAAGACACTCAGCCAACGGCCCCCCCAGCCGGTAGGGGACGTCATCATTAGGCCACTTTGCTTTCAACTCTGCAATCATTCGTGAATAAATGTTGATTTGTTAATAAAGGACGTCATAGTTAATTAAGTGGGTGACAATATGCAGCGCTAGCATAGGTATGTACCTTGGCCTAATACAGGCCAGCATCTTTAAATAATTATATTAAAACTCAACGTGGTCCTGTCTAGAAATCCAATAAATCTGATTTAATTAACTTTATCAGTCATATTATTCCAGAACTCATTTCAACTACTAGGCTGTCCTGGACTGTGATTCCTTGCATTTTGATGAAAACCATAGGCGGTTATCAGTATTGTAAAATGTAATAGATGTGATGCTTTTTATGCTGCTTTGAGATGCTACAAAGGCTCAGATACGTTGATCGGAGTCCTAGATTTTATTTGTTGCATGCTCCTCAATATTCTGTCAGCTGACTTTCAGCTAACTTTCAGCTAACTTTCAAACTACTTAGCCTATGTATATCGTGTGCCAAAAAGATGATGATTGGAAGCTTATTTCAAATCACCAATGGGGGCCCAAGATAGGAATGTTTAAGAATGTTCACAATTACGGTGTGATACACTCACTGGAAAATAGTGGATAAGTAATGTGTAAATGTCCACCTCACTATCCAGAAGCACCTACCTAGCCTTGTTCCTGAATGTTTGTGCTTAGCCAGAGTCTGCAAATTATGGCAAATTGGCTGGTGTAGGCATAAGTTAGCTGCTGATTCATTCCCCTTTTTATTTTTGTTGTTGGGGGAAGTAAAATTTAAACAAGTCCTCCTCACTAAGCCGTGACACTGTGTGCAAATTTAGATTTAATTACGGTTTACGGATTACTCTCTGCTGCCTGTTTTAGGTTTTGGGTTGTTATTAGTACTCATCTATTTATGAGCAAAAAAGGCTATGGGCTAATGGTGACTAAATGTGATGTGTTTGTGTTTATTTTTTCCCTGCAGAGCAATTGAACAGATTTGCTGGATTTGGTATTGGACTTGCAAGGTAATTTACTTTTTAAATAAAACATCAGTTTTTTTCATCAGAAGGTCATATTTTTATATATGTACGATTTATTTATGAATGCAAATGCTGATTTCATGCAGCATCTCCTTACGGAGTAGGTCTCAGGTCTATGATTACAATCATTTGGAAAATTGCCTGGAAGGATATTATAGCCTTGTTAGTTTGAAAGGGAAAAATAACAATGTTCCACATTCAGACACTGTGCTTTTGTCCTTTTACAGCCTGTTTACTGAAAATGTCCTGGCTCATCCCTGCATTGTTTTCCGCCGTCAGTGCCAGGTAGGTATGCATTCACAACAGATTAAACACACTATAAGACTCCGCTTTTAGTGCATTCTGAAAAATGTCTAGTCTACACCAAATCCATGTTTTATATAAATTGGGTACTCCAATGACTGCCTTCAATAAATTGTTTATCTTTAAAAAAAGCAACACTTGAATCTGTAACAATGAGTGAAGAATAGAAGCTTAAATGTGTAACTTCTGTCAAAAACTGAAGCAGTAACAATAGACTAATATGATATATTTCATGATTGTTTTGGGTTTGTTTTATCTGAAGGTTAACTATCATGCCCGGTGCTACCATTTGTCACCAGTGACAGCCATCAGTGTCATGTACAATGTTACCAAAAGTCAGGTAATATCAGAATGCCTTTTATTTCTATATCATTATTATACATTATTGCAGTACACTTGCCAGAGACAAGTTTTATTTATTTTTTTATTAGTTTGTGTTAAGTTAATTGTAGATAACCTTATTTTGACTAATGATTATGCTTAGTGTGACTTATGTGTACTGTTTTGTAACAAAAAAAATGTGTTATCCATTTCGCTTTGACATCCTCTACTCGCAGGGACCTAAGGCTCTTTGGAAAGGAATGGGCAGTACTTTCGTGGTCCAAGGTGTCACACTAGGCACGGAAGGCATTATAAGTGAATGCACCCCACTACCACGGTATAAGACCAATTATTTATACTGTATGTGAAGTTCTGTACACTCGTCATTTAAAACGGTGATACCTATACAAGACCAACCGTTTTAGGTTATTGCAATAATCTAGTCCTTCTAGTGGCATATACACACAGTATTAATGGACTTAAGTCTCTGCATTTTTATGGTACTATTAGTCCTATGCGTTGATGAAATGTCTTGTCCTGACTTTTCTGTTATTCCTGGTTACAAGTTAATTTAGTTCTTGGGTCAGAAAGTATTCTGAAGTAGTGACGCCTGAAAAGGAAGAGTCACACCCTGCTGAAATGATTGCCTTGTTGATTAAGTATCAATTATATTCTTAGTCATGTTTGTTAGGGGTTGTTTGTGATGAAGAGGTCACACAGCTGTGGGACTGGCCATCTTCCATGATAGGAATTGGACCTGGGAAGCTCAGTCTTGTTTTTGTTGTGATGATGGTTCTTTTCAGAGGGTTGTCGGAAGCGTACCAATGAAAAGTTGTCTTGTTGATTACAAAGCATACAAAATGTACAGTACTACAACAAGTAAGAGTTTAGAGAAATGTCATTCATACCCTCAAGCAATACCTGAACCTTTTGCAGTCAGAAATACATAACAGCTTGTATTTCAAACAACAGGTGTCTTAGTGTTGGTGTTAGGTTTATATAGAAAAGTCTGTTTTAGAGAAATCCGTTCAAAGCATATGAAAATCATTCTTTTGAAAATGCCAGACTTAATAAGAAAAGACAACCATAAACGTAAGCCTGGAGTATTGAAGTACACACAATAAGCATTCTACTTCTTAGACAATTACATGGATAATACAAAATAAAGTTTTTCAATGTACGTACATCTCTTTGTTGGTATTAATGGCATTCATTAGTTTGTTATATTGTGTGTGTGTGTGTGTGTGTGTGTGTGTGTGTGTTTTTACAGGGAGCTGTCACACAAATGGAACCCCAAACAAGTAGCTGGGCACCTGGTCCTCAAAGGGTGATTATTATATTATTTTATAATTACAATATTTGTATTATTATATTCAAAGCAAAAAAGAAATAAGTATTATATTCAAACAGTTCAGTTCAAACCAGTAATATAAAAACACAAGAAGCACACATATACATAGTATACACTATGTACATCTTATTTTAACTGATAATACCCTAAGAAAATGCTAAGAAATACATGTCTCTGTGAGCACAATAGAAATAAAAAAAGAAAATGATGAATCTGTTTTCCCAAAATGCAGTAGTAATCTTGAAGGGAATTTACCAGTAGATAGCAGATTATTTGAAAAAGATAACTTGCTCTGATAGGATGCTGTGGTCCTGAAGCCACTCATTTATAACCTCTGTTTTTAACAGGTTGACTTATGTGGTTGCTATGCCGTTTTACTCAGCCAGTCTCATTGAAACTGTGCAGGTTTGTTTTTCTACACAGTCAATACACATTCATAGGGATTTTCACACTTGATAATACATAATGACATTTTAGAAGCTTTTCATTCCTATTTTGTTATCAATTTGCACATCTCACAGGGGGAACTGAGTTGAACATGTTCAAAAGTTTTATATTATGAATATAATGTTTAGCCTTTAATTCACTAGGCTGGAAGTTGTTAATTCAACCTAAATTATACAGCTCATAATCAGATTCAGAGACAATTTGTTCCCAGTTATTTTGTACCCAACAGAGAAAAGCTTTTAAAAAAATTAAATAGTTAATAGCCTTCCCGTTCTCCCGGATTCCTTTTTTCCCCTTCAGAGCGAAATCATCCGGGACAACCCTGGCATTCTTGACTGTGTGAAGGAAGGTGTGGGCCGCGTGGTGGGCATGGGCATCCCTCACAGCAAGCGCTTGCTGCCGCTGTGGGCACTCGTGTTTCCCACCGTGATCCACGGCGTCCTCCACTACGTGATCAGCTCCACCGTCCAAAAGCTGGTCCTCTTCCTGCTTCGCCGACGGAGCCCCACCAAGCAGCCGCCCGACGGCTCTGAGACAGTCCAGAGCATGCTGGACGCCTACTTCCCCGAACTCATAGCCAGCTTTGCCGCCAGCTTGTGTGCCGACGTTCTCCTCTTCCCTCTGGAGACTGTTCTCCACAGGCTCCACATACAGGGCACGCGCACCATCATCGACAACACTGACCTGGGTTTCGAGGTCCTGCCCATAAACACACAATACGAGGGCGTGAGGGACTGTGTCAACGTGATCCGACGAGAGGAGGGTCCTCTGGGTTTCTACAAGGGCTTCGGATCCATTGTGGTGCAGTACTCCCTGCACGCAGCCATTTTGCAGATGACCAAGGTCATCTACTCTACCTTACTGCAGAACGCGTAGAACACTTTGGATCTGTGGTGTATTAGTCCCTGTACGTTGCTTGAGTTGACTGCCACTACTTAACACATCTTCCAAACACAAAAAATAAAGTTCCTGTTGAGGGGATATGCTCATTCCAGAAAATGCTGTTTTGAAACCAAAAAAATAAGACTTTTTCCTTCTTTTTTGCTTGTCTGTCCAACAGCACCTTTGTCGTGCAGTGCTTGCTGAGAGTGACAATGATGTTTTCTACATACACTGTTTGTCAACACTTTCCAGTCCGTCTTTAGACACTTGCTTACTAGTTAATATGATGCATGACATCAGCGAATATCCCTAACAGTTACATTTTTCAATGTTAATATATAGACCCATATTACAATCTTAATTCTTTCCAGTCCAGTCAAGTTATAGTGAGGTTTTGTTTATTCTCAACTCATCATGTTACCCTCCACTCGTCCTGCACTGAAAAGCTTATTGTAGTTTAAAAGGCTCTGATTCTCTTGACAAAGTCTGAGTGCGGCTTTCAGAGTTGTGATATTTAGCAGTAGCTAAGGGTGGGTTGTGCCAATTTGTCTAGAGACTTCCATGTTTATGTACAAAATGTAGAGAAAAACAATGTAAATGTCTTTAAATTATTATTTGCTTAATGGTTTATGTTGGAAGCTATCTGTAGATATTTTTTGGGGGACTACAACAAGGTACAGTGATACTCCACAGTAAGTCACTGTAGAATAGAATAAAATGAATTATAAAATAAAATGTATGCATATGGAGGATTGACTTCAGTGATTTTAAGTGAGGAGAATTACCTTTTGTAAATCTTACTGGAATTGTACAAGTATGCTTCGAAAGGTACGAAAGATGATTTGTTAACTGCTGGGTAACCTTGCAAAAAAAATAAATATATTGTAAGATTAATTGTTTGTGGTTTTTGACTAATTTTATAAATAATTTTCACCAGTCTTAGCTTTGCACTATGACAATTGATTTCACATGTTTATTTATTTATTCTACATAAAGAAATCCATCTTATAGCAAATAGAAGTTATGTATTCTTTAATGCTTTATTACACTAAGAATATAACTTATCTGTAGTAGAATCATGTATTTTTTAGGACTACAAGAGGTACAAATTTTAATGGCAGAATTTACATTTTTAACAAAAATGGGCAAGTGATATTTTGGTTTAAAAACAAACTCGCTGTCAGTTGATCAAATAAAAAAAATTAAAAATTCAGTTTTAAGAGTTATCTTTTTTGGAGTTTTTCTTGCAATACCTTCACCGCTTCTGATTTGACTGAGAATAGTTTAGCAAAAAGTGATGTGTGTTTTTTTTAAATGTGTGTGGGCAATGTCTAACCTTCAACAGACTCTTAGGTCAGTCAGAAGTGCATTACAGTATTACCCTTCAGCCACAGAGCCCTTCTAGTGTGAATCATCAAAGGTCTTAGAAATATTTGTTCTGATCAGATATTATTTATAAAGTCCCTTCTATTTGATTCCAGGGAATCATGCATGTATATTGGACAGCCAAGTATGAGTTGAGTTTTCAGATGTATGCTCATGGCAATATATCTTAGATTACAAGTGTACATGATTCATATTGTATGTTTATGTGAGTCATAGATGAAACGCTTCAGCACAAATGTACTACACTGACAGTGTATAAAACCCAGCATCTTTAAGATGCAGATTCACTAGTACACTCAGATTTTCACAAAGATGATGACGAAAACTCTAATTGGTAACTATTTAATTTATTTCTTATATTTTTTATTTAAAAAAACTATACCACCAAATATTTTAGACAACTCTGTGGGATGCTTTCATTGATAGACTTTCAGCCTGATACTGAGACTGGATTGAATTATTTCCTTTGCAGGCAGCGTGACTATTGCTCTTACCCTCTGTCTGATAAGGTGTAATGGGAAGCCTTTATTAAAATCCTGTCTCTGCAACCTAAAGAACGATGTTCGAAACGTCATTAGTGTAAAACATGGAAATGTAAGTACGTTTTCATATCTAGATTTACACATTTTTATATTTTTGTCACAGTTTTGTCACTTTTCTCATGGATTGTATTGTATACAGGTGATGAATGATTATCTCTCTGGCTGTGTTCGAAATTTGACGGTAGGCTAAAAGGGTCAGGGTAATCTGAACAATGTAAAAAGCAAGCATTACTATTGGTTCAGATTGCATGCACAGTTTGACAGTTTGATCCATTAAAAGGAAATCTAATCTAATTATGGTTATAAGGTGCACTGTGTTATAAATTATATCATTAGTATAAAATGAATGGTTATTCAAAAAGGTTTTATAATAAATTGTTTTTCAGAGAACCAGCAGATTTAGGCAGCCAAATGAATCATGTATCTTGAAATGGGAAGTTTCTAGACCAACAAAATGGCCTGTGGATATTAGCGATGTACGCGAAGACCTATCAAATGCAATAAGTGTAAGTACATTTTCATTCATTAAAATTATTGATTGAATCAAACGCTTTCTTGGTGACTTAACTTCCAGTCTAAAAAAATATGTCATTGCATTTTTTCATTCACAGAATTTGGAGGAATGTAGTATCCATCAATCAAATCAGAGGGATAGACAAAAATCTAGATGTAGGTTTGTTCATTGCTGGTTTCATTTTACACGAACATATCTAGGCGATTGCAATAGCTTAGAAAAAAAAATTTCATAGTACACGTGCATATTATTTATCCTATTTTCTAAGAATTGTATGAAGAATGTTGTTTATTAGTTTATTTTGTTGAATTATTTATTTACGATGTTATAAAATATATTG